>OZ007508.1:12537625-12606455 GCA_963931865.1 Axinella damicornis
GGAATTAGGGCATTACCGTGTACGTAAGATTGTTAATGAACTGAGTTTCATGTGTTTGTAAATTCAGATAAGGTTCTGAAAGACTGATTTCAAAGTATAAAATACTAACGTTGCCATTATGAGCAGTTAGACTACTAAGGTGGGATTATACCTTTACCACTGGGATACTTCTACCGTTGGGATCCCAATGGTAAAGGTATCCTTAGCGCTACTGACGTGACCCGCAATGAATCAGATGCCTCAGAATCGATTCCTTAGCGCTACTGACGTGACCCGCAATGAATCAGATGCCTCAGAATCGATTCCTTAGTGCTACTGACGTGACCCGCAATGAATCAGATGCCTCAGAATCGATTCTTAGTGCTACTCACGTGACCTGCAATGAATCAGATGCCTCAGAATCGATCACATGACCGAACAATAGATCGCTTAATGCACACTTTAGTGTGCATTATCTAGATAATACTTTTCAAAGACTAACAGCTGTTTCGGGTCAGTGAGTTAGCACTAAGTAGTTTAGATACCAGTTTGCAGTGCATTACGGGGTTTAGTGCATGCACTCGGGCAACAAGTTAACGGTCTCGGGTGGATAATGCACTTGCCTTTGGCTTCTGCACTATCTCGCCCTCGACCATTAACTAGATTGCCTTTGTGCACTTAACCTGCGCTGCAAACTGGTATTTGAATAAATATTAATACTTTCCTACCTGACCATTGTTACAATGCCCCAGATATAATTATCCCATGGAGTTCCCAAAATAGTAACATGATACACCACTCTGACATTGAATTGAATGATTGACGCTCATGTTTGAAGTTCACCACAACAAATCACAACTCACAATACCACTAATTAATTTGCAGTGCAGACCCTTCAACCACGTGATTCCAGTGTGAAATGGTCCGAGGATCACTTTACATTCACACCCAAATTCCTTAGATCCTACCTACACATTGGAGTCACTACTCAAGCACCTAAAATCATGCCATATACTGCAATGGGATTTTCCTGCATACTGAAAAGGGATAGAGTGACAATGGGGAGTAGCAAAATAACGTTACACTAAAGAGGCTCTTAACCCAATGAATCCTCATGGTGTATGAAGCCACACTCCACATGTATCTGAAGTCAGGTTATTATCCTGCAGATCCCTCTGGGTGGGGGGTGGGGGGTGGGGGGGGGGGGGGGGGGGGGGGGGGGGGCAACCATGCAAACACATAACTCCTACTGAGTAATGCTGTCTAAGAACAAGACAGGTTCAAAACATTGGGTGGCGAATTCGTAGTGCAAAGATCTTCCAGCCCATCTGTTGCACACCATACCACCCTCCCTAAGAGAGCTGTCCTCTGCTCAAGATCTAATAAGTTCCTGCACACAGATACGCACATCGTTACTTTCACGATATTTTATTACCACGAAAAATAGTATCGTGTGATCCGACTTTGACTTAGAAGACCGTGTTGAAATAGGCACAAACAATGTAGAAGGGGATGGGCGACGAGCCTGTAACCGTAATCACTGGCTAGCTCTATATTAAGCTCAAACAGAAGATGGCAGGTCTCTCGTGGCAATGACTGGTGGTTGTCCTGATGAGGCAATGGGCATTGTTTCTGGTTGTTTGAATGCCAGCAGGCAATTCCTTTGAAGACAGGACTTTTGGCTTGGCAATATTCTTGATGTGGGTTGTCTAGTGCCATTATCTCATCTTATCTTCATAGCTGCAGCAGAATATGAGACAGGCTGCTTCCAAAAACTTGAATGGTTGACATGAGCATGCAACACACGTCAAAGCACCTGGCTACTTCTCCCTGCAACCGGATCAGGTTGAAACTAAAGTCAATTTCGCTGGTGATCAATGAATACAAATAGAGTCAACTTTGTGGGTAATCAAGTGTTTAAATCAACTTGATTTTGTGGATGTTTGAGTCTATATGCTGATTTGGAGACGTGCAGACACCTTTTTCTTAAAAACAAACGGCCTACCTTTATTTGTGCATGGGTTGGTCTACTCTCAGTCTAAGACCCAAACCAATGGTCTGGAAGCGAGACTAAGGTTGGTCACAGTCTCACACCAGTGTTGATTGGAGAAACCAACTCAACTTACTACCCAAGTTAATGTGGAGTGGCCCACAACAAGCCAGGTGTTAACAGTTCATCAACCCAGGTGTTAACAGTTCATCAACGTTTTCAAACCTACTGGGTCTTCTTCAGGTGTAATAGAAATGCAAAACAAGCAAAACAAGCTAGTTTTTATAGTCACAGAAAATGCACATCAAAGGATCTAATAGCATATTCAGCTTGGTGACGTCATGCTGACAATGCACGCATTATCAAAGCAGTTTCACTACCAAGAAGATATCCGCATGTATGTCTCCAACAACCTATTCAAGTGAAGGTCGTGGTACTGTGTGCAGACTTTAAGAATGATCAACAAGTTTGAAACAAACATCCTACATTATGACAGTTAACGTACAAATCATGGCCAGATCCCTCACTCAAGTTATCAGGACAATAGTAGTAGCAGCCTCGTTCCCAAGCCGTATATAGTAGTAATAACCTCGTTCCCAGGCCGTATATAGTAGTAATAACCTCGTTCCCAGGCCGTATATAGTAGTAATAACCTCGTTCCCAGGCCGTATATAGTAGTAATAACCTCGTTCCCAGGCCGTTCTCACCTTCAATCTTTGATCGCTTGCAGTATGCAAACCCTGCCTGGGAGATATGGCCATGTGCGGCGACGTCAGGTAGACAGATGATACACAACAGTGTTGGTGCCCGACCCCGTTTTGTGTTGACCTGTCCATTGCGCCATGAACAACAAACAATATTGATGCCTTGTGAACGCTCTGGCCTCCAGCTCTTGGACTGACATTATAAGAAAGGGCTTCAATTGAGATTCTTCGTCAGGCACCACCCCCCATGTATCTATCACCCGTGTACTTGACGTCACCGTACATGGTCATATCTCCCAGGCCTTCCTCTTTCATATTCGCATACTGCAAGCGATCAAAGACTGGAGGTGGGAATGGCCTGGGAATGAGAACACAGTAGCAGAGCAACTGGAGCCTGAATCAACAAGGAGAGAAGATCAAGTGCCTCTCTCCAGCTTACCACAGAATATCCATAAATGTGTATCTTCTGGTTCTTGCTATCATGGTTTATTCTCCCTCCACCAACGCACTCATACTCCAGACCAAACTGGTGAAACTTGGGAGATACTCTGTCTAAGATGTCCGCTGTAATAGGATAGGAAGAAAACAGTTTGGCTACTTATGACTAGACAATCTGATTGGCATTCAAGTAGACATAATAAGTATGCATAACCAAGAGTGCATCACTCAGGACTCGTTCCCAGGCCATTCCCACCTTGAGTCTTTGATCGCTTGCAGTATGCAAATACAATCCTTCGTTGGGCCCGCCCCACGTCTCCCATCTGACATAACTGCACGTAACCAGATTTCCCAGGCCTCCCCCCTCCGTATTTGCCTACTGTAAGTGATCAACAACTGGAGGTGGGCACGACCTGGGAACGAGGCTACTATTCTTCTTTGCTTGCAGTGAATGTGTCTAAAGTTCCTCAATGTACAGTGCATCTGGGTACAAGTAATTGGATTACGGTGTGCCTAAAATAATTTTATGTCACTGTCAAAACCACACCGTCCCCAACACCACATGCACTGTCCCAAGACACCACAGACGTGCATGCTTCGCATAGCTAGCTTTCAGGTAAAGTAAATATACACGCAGTACCCCAGTACACCTATTCATAACTTAATGATCTACAGTGCAGTACAAACAAGCAGTTTGAATACCGTGAAACTCGGCCCACTCAAATCCCCTGACGATTGTCTTGCTCCGCTTCTCCCCTGGCTCCTTGCCCTTCTTCTCTTTCTGCGTGAGTTCGATCATGATGTACTTAAACACACCGTCTGCCTCTATCCGCACCTCTTCCACCTGATCCAGCGCCATGATAAGCTATCGTCTGTGCTAATAATGCAAGTCTGTATGCATAATGCATTTCACAGTGCAGTGTTGCGTTGCGAGATGTGCTTTGATTGGGATCGTGCTGCTGATTCAGCAGCATTACGTGCGCCATGGCGGCAGCAAGCATGCAGTTCACGGTGCCGATCCTGCAACACTTGCTGCAGAAAGGTTGGTAGGTCTGTTGCTTGCATGTTTTGGTTTGAAGCCGGTGTGTGTCATGTGTGTGTGTGTGTGTGTGGGTACGTGTGTGTGTGTGTGTGTGTGTACGTGTGTGTGTGTGTGTGTGTACGTGTGTGTACGTGTGTGTGTGTGTGTGTGTGTAGTGTGTGTGTTAGTGTATGTGTGTGTGTGTGTGTGTAGTGTGTGTGTGTTTTAGTGTATGTGTGTGTGTGTTTTAGTGTGTGTGTGTGTGTGTGTGTTTTATCTATACAACACAGCTACACACACAAAGGGAAGTCACTCCCATAGACCCTATAGTTACAGCTGTGACTGCAGTTGGTCAATGGTCAACGGTCAAAGCTGCTCAAAAAGTGCAGTCAGCGGTAAAGCAGCTCAGAAAATTCCACTAAAATATGGTCAACGGTCGAGTCACAGCAGAACAACAAAATCTAGGTGTGGCTACATATGCGTAGTGAAAGGTCAAAGGGTAAAAGTCAGCACAGTCAACGGGTCAAACCATGAAAAGAGCTGGTCAAGACTTTGACCCGTGATCACAGCTGTGACTATAGAGTCTGTGGGAGTGACCTCCCCCTGACATAGAGGAGGGTTCAATTGGACACTGTGTTGACATCACCATACTGTGTCCAGTGTCACACAGCTTCTCTACTTAGGCGAGTTTGAAACCTAGCTGTCAACCATGGACCAAACGGAGTTGTTCCGTGCAACTGTGAAGGCCATTCGTCTTCGGATCAAGGCCCAGCGGCGTGAGAGTGGTTCCCTCACCGACTCCTCTTCCTTCCTCTCCAAGTCCTCTCGAAAACTCACACCCTTTGCTGCAGATGCCAAGGATGTGGTAAGCGTCTGGTAGAAGACTGTGACGAATAGATGGATACAATATTGGCACAGACAGATACATGGGCCAGTGGCTAGATGGATGGATAGATAGACGAATACATAGATAGGTGCAGATAGGACAGATTTCTGAATGGATAGAGAGATGGTAGGTATGTAGATGGTTTTATATGCTGTACAAGTAAAGCCACTATGGGAACATTTTGTGCCGTATGTAGAAATCCGAACATGGCTATTGTGTAGTGTCCGTGTTAACCTTGTTCCTAGGCCCGAGAGAGGGAATAGAGAGTTCCCTCTCTCGGACTTGGGAACAATCCGTTCACTATGATGATACGGTTGTCTCATGTATGTCAAACTTCGGAGGATGTGCAGTAGCTAGTATCATTGACCACACCCTCTGTGTGGCTCCATTGGTTGCAACACCACCATGTCGTGAGCTGAACAAGGGCCTTGGCGTAATGTAGGCTTGCTTGGGGGGATTGAATATTTCTGTAGCTAGATACTGGCCATAGGGCGGGGTCCTGCTAGTGTATATGGATGTGTGACATGCAGGTGCTACCATGGATAATAGAGCACGGGGAACTATTATATCTCTATTATCCATGGTGCTACATAGACCATAGGATTTTGGACCTTGAGGAGTACTCTACAAAGGCAGGAGTACATCTCAGCTTCCATGAAATTAGCCGAAACACTCAAATTAGTCATATATGTCTGTGCTCCGTTTGCTATCAAACATGCTGTACGTATGACCGTTGAAACTTGAGGGGAAACCTAAATTGCGTATACCTTAGGTGTACCTATACATGTGCCTGGTCTCCATACTTGGCTGGTACCTGATTGGTTTCCAGTCTGAGGCGTAGCCAGCTTGTAAGCCACCAAAGCTGTTGCCTCTGTTAGAAATTTTGCTATTGTACGGCCAAGAGAGTAATCTCATGGGCCAGCCCACAAGACTACCATGAGAGCCCTTACTGACGACTGAAAATGATAGCAAAAATAGATGCAAAGCCAGTGCCTCCAGCATCATACTGCCTCGGTAGAAAATATTCCTTGCTACCCCCTGCCAGTATAACGAAACATGCACATGCACTGGGAATGTTCTTTTGTCTCCTTCCTCAGGCCACCTGCATCAAGAGACTGCAGGAGTTTCTCCTGAAGCACAGGAAGGACTATATCAACTCCGCAGGGTACGGCTAAACGTTATCCCAGTTGTCCACACCTTCAGTTGTTATGAGCTGGAGGCAGTCTGTTACTGAGAAGTGCTTATTAGCCAACCAACCACACCCACTCACAGGATAAACACGATTTTCTCCGCTTCTGGTTTACTATAGTGTATCCAATACCTGCCTAGTTGAGGTGCTGCGTGGCAAAGAGAAGCGGTGCTACTAGCTTTGTTCCAGGCCTCTGGCCTGGGAACGAGGCTAGGGTGCTATGTACCTTCTGGTACAAAGGTTGGAACTGAACACCAGATTTGACCTGCTGGGAGGAGTGAAGGCATTGTACTAGCCGTCCTTCTCCCAGCTTGGTGTGTCATTACTGTTGGCTGGCCCAAACAGCCTTTAGCGGGTCATAGCTGGTCTAGTTGCCCCCAGCAAGCATCCCAGCATCCTCCAAACAGTGTACTCTGGACAGGTAGACTGTATCGACCACATGCTTCACAGTTCAAAGGTCAAGTATTTGGTGAAGAAACCCAGGCTTGGGGACATGGGCCTGGGGACACAGCTACAGTGGAGTGGAAAATGGCCTAGGGATGAGGATAGGCAGACTGCTAGTCTCGTTCCCAGACCCTCATTCTGAGAGGGTCTGGGCATGAGACTAGATGAATGCATACTCTGCTATACTGTGAACCTCTTGACTGTAGAGAGCATTGTATTCTATAATTATTGAAGTCCTTGTACCCAGGCCTCCCAGCTTTGGCAATTTTCTCAGCAGGTACTAACCTGTACAATGATTGTTGGGTAAAGTTCCCTTACTCCTATACATGTAGCATCCCAAGCACAAGACCAGTGTTGTTATTAATAATTGTATATAGTTGGACACTCCTTGTTGTTATGGGTTCCTGGTGGCATAAAAGGTTTCCTCCCTAGAAAACCTGATTTAGCATTTTAGTTTTCTCTAGGCACTTGGCTTCAAGTCTCTCTGCAATGAGCGATGTTGAGCGGGACCAGATTGATTCTGAGGCTGAGGAGTTTATCCGAGTGTGCTCGGAGAGGATCAGAGCACTGCAGCACAGTGGTACGCAGTCGCCAGCCACGCATGTGGTGTACTAGATTATCATAGTATGACTGCTACATGTAGAACCTGTTATGCTTGGAGTAATACCTCCTGCTTTTCAGTACAACTGTCCAAATGCAATTGCACTGGCAGCACCACTCTACCTGACCATTCATAGCCGTATAAGAGGTTGTGAATGTTCTGTCACATCTGCAAGTATGGAGTTTCCGCCATCGTTGAGGGTAAGAGCCTTGGTTCTCTTAGAACATGATGAGCATGAGGTCATGAGGTAGCAAAGTTACTGCAAGCGATGAAAAGCTGGGCGTGGGACTGGGAACGAGGACCTGGATTTCCATTATTAGCAATCAAGAAGTTTCTTTCGGTTATGTATAGCACAGTGCAGTAGGGATGATCAATGAGAGCTTGTGTGCATGTCTGTGTACCAATTGCAGATGTTTGCACTCTTGCTGTACTCTGTAGTGACAAGAAGTGGCGTGGGGGAGCAGTCGGTCATGTACAGGCAGGCTGTGTATGAATCCCTCAGAAATTACCTAAAGGGTAAGTCACCATCGCGTAACAATCAAGCACTGTTCGTCCTGTGGAAGACCTGTTCCTTTCATCCTCCTGCCCAGGCGTGTGCACGCTGTACAGTGAGCAGAGAGCAATACGTGTCAAGAGGATAGTGGACAGGAAGAGAATGTGAGTCAGTGTTTCATTTAGAAAATCGTTCAAGTGGGGACAAAATCATAGCGTGGTGAAGTAAGGGGGGAGGCATGAGTTGCCTTGTACAAAGTACTTCTTTGGTATCTTTCAAGGAGGTGAATGTCCCCCCCCCCCCCCCCCCCCCCCCCCCCCCCCCCCCCCAAATGACTCCCTGTGAGCCCAAATGGACTTCACGTGTACATATTATGACAGCTGCATTCTGTGTTTCCCTGACAGTTCTCGACTTCAACCAGATGGCTACAAGAGGAAGCTCCTCTCGTCATCTCATCCAATTAGTATGAGGTAGGCTACATGTAGGTATAGCTTTGTTTCTTCTATGACCAGCTTGAGTTGATCCAGTCTGCCTGCGTTTACTCCCCCCCCCCCCCCCCCCCCCCCCCCCCCATTGCAGGCAGAATGGTAGTGGTGAGGCAGTTGATCAAGCTGCTGCAGCGAATACGACAGACGGTGCTTCACAGTCAACAAGCCTTGATGCCGCTACAAGTGCTGAGTCAGCAAGTATGACTACAGGTGTGCTCTATACCTGAAGCATGATACTATGAGTTTATGGTTGAGTTAAAAGATGGGATGTATGTTTCACTCTGACTCTCTTTTTCTTCCCGACTATAGCTCCAGGCTCATCCACTTCACTGACAGCTATGCCAGTGACAACAGGAGTAGTGGTGGGGGGAGGGGGAGATCCTCCTGCATCTGATGGTCTCACAGACGAAGAAAGGAGAATGGTGGGATAGAAGTGATATAGTTTGTTACTAAACTTTTGCATATTACAGTTTTTGTTACGTCTCTTAGACCATACATGAATATTTTATGAGGCAGAAATTTGCAGGCTTCCACAGGAGGTTAAAGCCCTCATGCAATTCATTATGGGGTGTGGTCTGAGTACGATGAAGTCCTCCCGTTTGGACATTAAACTCCCTTCGGAATCCTCAGGCGCAGTGTTAATTGGTTCGGGACACACCCTCAACAGATTAATACTTCCTGAGACTTCTCAAGGTTGTTAAAGCCCTCTTGTGGGCTCTATCCATTATGTATTACTGTAGTTCTCTCCTCCCAGTTGAGCAATGAAATGTGTGATATTCTCTATCTTTGAGGAAGAGCTTGTGCTAGTTTCCTAATATCAACATTTTAACGTGTGTGCGTGTGCGTGCGTGCATGCGTGACGGAAGTGGGATGTTCGTGGGGTGGGATCGGGACTAGACTAGTGACGCGCGACCTTCGTACTTCAATTTACTGAACTTCAAACTCGGCAAGGAATATTCGAGAGCATTGTGGAATCTGCCAGAACAGCTGCGGCTACAAGCGCACTCAATTGGGGAGCAGCAGCTGAAGCAGACGCAATCGGGGAGCAGCAGCCGAATAGGATACAATCGGGGAGCAGTTGAAGCAGACGCAATCGGGGAGCAGCAGCTGAAGCGGACGCAAGCGGCAAGCAGCAGCTGAAGCGGACAAAATCAGGGAGCAGCAGTTGAAGCGGATCGATGTAATCAGGGAGCAGCGGCTGAAGTGAAGCGGACGCGATTGGGGAGCAGCAGCTGAAGCGGACGCAATTGGGGGGCTAGCAGCAGCTCTGCAAAGAGAGTTGTCTGGTATCGGATTACTCATGTAAGAGAGTAGGGGGAAGTAGCTGAGTGAGCGAGCTACTTGTAAAGGTCTTCTTTCCATTAGTTTCAGCTAGAGAATGAGCAGCTGTTTGACCAGATGAGCTCATTGGTGGATGAGGTGAGGCAGATTGAGGGGAAGGTCATTGAGATCTCACGACTGCAGGAAGTCTTTGCAGAGAAAGTGCTGCAACAGGTAGGGGCACAAGTCCATGCGTATGATTGCAACAAGTGTATAATACTTCTCTGAGGAACTTGTTGCTTGGGTTGATGAAGCATCGAGCAACTGCCCTAGCCTCGTTCCCAGGCCCTCTCAAGCTCTGCATGTGTGACCTTTGAACTGAGCTGTATTTTGGGGTTAACTGACGGCATGAGACTTTCATCTTGTGATGTCATGTCCGGCAATTTTCTTGGGATTTAGGCTCTGCACCAGCAGAAAGGGCGGGACAGGGGGTAGTAGGCAGGTTTAGGCACTCGGCCGAGGTAACTTGGCTGCTTCTGGTGGGTTTGAATTTCCCTCCTGCCAAAAACTAATGGTCCTAAGGTAGAACTACATTAACTTCTCCAAAATGTTCAGAGAAGGTCATGGTTCTGGCATTCATCGAATAGCATTGATTGTATATCACTATCACCGTTGAGAATTATAAAACAGCGTTTCGACTACTCTGTTGCAGCCTTCATCATGCAATATACAGACACACAGGTAACTAGTACGTACTAGCTCACTGTGTGTCCTGATGAAGACTGCCAAAGAGTAGTTGAAGCGTCATGTTTTAATATTCTCACCAGTGAAAGTCAGATATACAATCGAAACTCTTTACTTCTCCACCTTTAATAAAGGAAAGCATTAATGTCTACTCAATAACTGGTCTTTTGTTTGCTGTTGATGTAGGCAGATGAACTGGACACAGTAGCTCATGTGACAGTTGAAGCTTCTGAGAATGTCAAGACTGGAAATGAGCAAGTTAGACAGGTGAGCCAATGGCCATGTTCCCACCATACCCACCATGAATATTCTTATGTGGTGCCGTGGAGCCGAGGGCCAGATAAGTGATAGTGCAAGGTAGCTTACTGCACGTACTAGTCTATAGCCATCACAGGTACACAGTGCACCACCTGCAGTGAGCAATTTCGAACCAAAGTGAAATCAGCAGTAATGATGATCGTTTCATACGTCATAATGTAAATCACTTCTTGCTCTTAATGTGCATGCAACTGCTCCATGTCTTGCACGTCCATGCTCTCACTCAACTTGAACAATGGTAACTAATACCACAGTTAGGGAACTTAGTGATGCAATCTGATCATGAAGTTTCCTTGAGCAGAGCACTCACCGTGTCTGTCTCTATTTTGCCATTGCCTGGCCTCTCTCTCTTAAGCATTTTCAGCTGCCAATCTCTCCTGCCAAGCTTCTCTCATACTCTCCAGTCTTTGTTCATCAGTCCCAGCTGCCAATCTCTCCTGCTGAGGTGTTCTCATACTCTGCAGTCTGGCATCTCTTTGTTCAGCTGCCAATCTCTCCTGCTGAGCTGTTCTCATACTTTCCAGTCTGGCATCTCTTTGTTCAGCAGTCTCAGCAGCACGTCTTGCTCTGTCGCTTTCTCGTCATTGCCTAAGTACAATGTTTAGTTTGCAGGTTGCAACGTGGGGTTGCTAGTGAGACCGTATGAAATGTTGATTGCAAGATCAAAAGACGCCCAAAATAAGAGCTGTGAATGACTTACGGCACAACGTACGATACTAATAAATAATTCACAGCAAACTTGTCTATGTGGACTCACTCTGCTCGCCCCAATAGCTAGCCTCGTTCCCAGTCCCCTGCCCAGCTCTTTAAAATTGTCACTAGCAGCAACGAACAGCTGGGAAGTGCCTGGGAATGAGACTATGTACATGTCGATGTTGTTTCCCCACTGTTTCCATACTTGTATGACATGTTCTGGTTTGGGCCCTGGTGGTGGACAGTGGTTTTGCACGTTTGAGATGTCATTATTATTGCATGTGTGCATACAGTAAAACCTCTGAACAGGTGCAATTACTGAGCGCCTGTGAACGAAGCTATTCCCCAACCTGTCCTCTATTGAGAGATTTCACTGTATCTTCATTTTCCTGCTTGTATGGGACACCGTACCCTAGACTTGTCCCATGCACCTCGTCATTGTGATGTTTGGTTTATGCTTATGTACCTACAGGCTATCAAGAACAAGGCTAGCTTTCGATTGTGGATTCTACTTATCTTGGTTGTGTGTTCTTTTGCTTTGATCTTCCTGGACTGGTACAGTTGATAAACTTTGAATTAATTTTGTCATTTCAATCACACATCCACTTTTGAGTATTGATGTAGGAGTCAGTGTTGAAAGCCACAACCAAATTGTTAATTCAGGTCTAACATAGAAATGTACTATTTCTACTGGATACACCAAGGTCACGATGTGATGGTGCCTGGCTATATAATTACTACAGCAGGTATGGAAGGTACAAGGTAGCTGTAAGGGCTTTAGGGTTAATCTGTGGTTATGTGAATAATTAGTCTCATTCCCAGCCGTCCATGCGCGGGCGTGGATGTCTGGGTGCGAGACTAAAGTACACTTGGCTACCATTTCATAAATTGCATTAATTGGAGCCATCCATGCACGAGCGTGATGGATGTCTGGGCACGAGACTAATAACACTCGACTACCATTGCATAAAATTACATTAGGTAATTGGGGAATGCCATTAATTAAAGCTAGCCACATCCAGAGAATGGGTGTAGCTAAAAACTGCATGGTGAATCATGATCACTGTCTGCTGAACTATCTGCCATGCATGTGCCTGTTCAGAGTATAGCTATAAGTCTTCAGGCATCATTCTGATCAATTGCTCCTACCAGTTGTATACTGGCCAGCTGTATAGGAGTGTGTGTGGGAGGGAGATGGGTGAGGTATGGGCATGTACGTATACGTACTTGTTATATTATTATATTGTCCATAAATATATTCAAGAAAGTTAACTGAGCCCAGCAATATAAATGTGGTGGAGGCCGTTGTTCGTAAATACGAGAGTCATTCATGCATGTAGCAGTCCAGCTGTCAGTCCCATAAATTAATTATACATCCACATCATGTAGCTTTCACACACACAGTGCAAGCATGAGCTGCTAATTATCAGCTGCTTACCAAATCACACAAAGATAGATCACATTACTGACTAAGATAGCAATAGTCTATAGGAAAGATGCAACTTAAAGCTATAGGTAACAAAACTCTTCTTCCATGCAAGCATGCATGATTGTCATCCTGCTAACATAGCTACTTTGTACAACCACACATTATCATGGCAAAATACTAATGAATGACTCACTAGTGATCACCGGCCTGTATCAATCAGCATGAGTGGCTCTCGAAGCTCAGTGGAGGTTGTGGGATCATGGAGATACTGAGCGTGTGGAGCTTGAGTGGCTCTGGACGTTCAACAATAGTCATGGAGGGAGCATTTGAAATATGGTCATGGCTACCATTAGCAGCTTCATCAAAACCACCTTCATTCTGATCCTCTTTAAGATGGCATAGCTGGTGAATTCTTTGCTGCAGTTTGGGCCCCACTTGCTGATACATGTGGTAGACTAGGACCCCAACAAACGTAGCAAATGCTATACCAACTGAGATGTAGGTAACAGCAGCCTGGCTGTCTGGCTTTTCAGCAAGCCTCACAGAGTAAGTGGCTGCAGCAAGGATGCCTAGATTGAGAATGAAAGAGACTTCAAGGACATCAAGGTGCAACTTCTTGTGTATCAGACCAGTGAAGCGGGTTAATGATAATAGTCCAATAACTACAACTTCAATTGCCAGAAGATTATGACCGGGATCAGCAGACACAAGAGAAAGCAAAACAAATACAGGATAAAGAACACAGCGGAGGCAAAGCATCAGTCCAGTCCAATACCGATGTTGATCTCTGTACGGTGCTTGGTAAGCATCAAGGAATGGCTTTATTCTGGGACTGTTGATCCAACGGAAGAACCTTCGATTGGATTTTGCTTGAAGCCACTGTCCCACAGTGAGGAGGATCGTGTAGGGAAGAAAGAAGACCAGAAATGCCAGCAAAGCTACAAGAAAAAGGGCAATGTGTTTTCCACGAATGTACGGGATGTTCCCGTCGTATTGCCACACAGCAACCTGCACACCATCAGGATAGTCCAGGAAGGTGAAATACAATGTAGCAATGATGGTACGAAGGAGCTTTGCATAGGAAAGGAGGAAAAGGGTTGCCAGAACTGCAACTGGATTGGAGCCAAAAACTTTCATAATCCTTGAAGAGTATTCGCTACCAATTATTATCAGACCCACTAAGCCCCATACGTACAGAGGAAAGACAAACTGTAGCCAAGTTTTAACATATGCATCCATTCCATCAAAGAAACACGTCTCAACACCCAAGTCAAGATTAAGCCAGGCTATGAACACTGTCAGAATGTTGGTTTCATTGGGTGGGAAGAAGATTGATCGATTGACTGCAATAATGTTAGCATAGAAGATCAGGCTATTAATAGTTCCAGCTGCAACTGTGAGCTTGAAAACGAGCAGCAGGAGAACTAAAGCAATCCCAGCCAGGGCAAATGGAACGAGCAGCAAAATGTAAACGTTGGAACACAGCAAGCATTTTGAGCTACCAAGTGCGAGGCTAAAGCCTGATTTACACCCTCCACATAAGAGACCTGACCTGTTGTTCTCACATTGTTTGTCAGTATCATTAAAAGTGAGACTGATGTTGGCTGATATGCAGTAATCGAATGGGCAGTGTGGATGGAGAATTAATCCTTGAAATATGCTGTCGTATCCTACCCAGAACTCTCCGCTGCGTTCTAGTGTTCGTTCTGTTACATCACATCTGGTGGTATACTTCTGAAGCCTTGGTTCGCACTCACAGATCCTCTCAGATGGATTCAAGCTAAACCCATGTGGACAGTCAAGAAACTCCAAGGAGATGTCTAGAAGCTTTCCATTAGTTGAACATGGTCCATCTGCATACAGTACTAATGTACCGCTGTTGTTGGTAGCTGATGAATGAACTTGGTAGTCAAGTTCGGTGCAGTTACTTAGCACATTTTGGGTATCTTGGAATGGTGCCAATGAAACATTCTTGTTTGTGCCAATGAAGAACGCTCGAACTATTGCAGGAATAATTCCATCTCTCTGTCCAGTTGCAACCACAGGAAGTTTGAGCATTTCACCTGGATACAATTGCATCTGCCTATCTGACTCTGAGGTGCTACAGTTCATGACCCCATCTTTACACAGGCAGACCTGAAATGGTTCAGAAGAGATACTGTTTGGTTTAAGTTCCAAATTTGGTATATGCCAGTTGAAACTGCTAACACCTTGAAAGAAGCACCTCTCTAGATTTGTAACGTCAGGAAGACAATAAGAAATGGGATCAGAATCTTTCACGTACACTGCTCCACCGTATTCTGTTGCATTGTTACTATCCATAGTGAAAGTTGTACTCTGAGAGAGGAAATTGAATGAATTTACCAGATACTCTCCCCCGCCTCTTGTAGCAGTGTTTCCTGTGAAGCTGCTGTTTCCATTGAAGTGGAGTAATGTTCCAGACCCATAGATCCCACCGCCTAGCAACTGTGCTGAATTTGAGCTGAAACTGGTCCTTCCACCGAATGTGAGATTGCTGTTCTCTGAATAAACTCCTCCAGCAGAGTACATTGCCGAGTTACCACTAATAATATTACGTCCTTGCAAACTTAAAACACTGTTCTCTGTGTAGACTGCTCCTCCATGAATCGTTGCTGAATTTTTCATGAAAATTGATGAGCACGAATCACTGTCTCCTGTGTGTATCCCATTGTTGTCTGAACTGTTTCCGGTGATACTGAGAGCACCTCCTATTGCATAGATTCCTCCACCAATCCCACCTGAGTTTTTTCTGAAAGTACTATTTCCGATGAGGTTGAGGCTGCTGTAGAGGGCATAGATCCCCCCACCCGCCCTGTGAGCTGAGTTGTTTCCGAAAATACTGTTACCATTCAAGTTGACTGTACTAGAAACTGAACGGATTCCTCCGCCAGAGTGTACAGCCGAGTTGTTTCCAAATATACTGCTTCCTCTGAAATTTAGAGTGCTAGTCAGGGCCATAATTCCTCCACCAAATTCAGCTGAGTTGTTCCCAATAATACTGTCACCATTAAAATTTAAAACAGTGTTGTACACTGCACCAATTCCTCCGCCAAAACGTGCTGCTGAATTGTTTCCAAAAGTAGTGTTTCCACTGAAGTTTAAAGTGCTGTTCAAGTGGGCAAAAATTCCCCCACCATAAAGTACAGCTGAGTTTTTCTGGAAAACACTGTTACCACTGAAATTACTGATGGTATTGAACCTTGCATAAATTCCTCCACCATGTCGTGCAGCTGAGTTGCTTCTAAAAGTGCTGCTTCCACTGAAGTTTAAGAAAGTGCTGTTCTGGGCCAAAATTCCTCCACCACACTTTATAGCTGAGTTGTTCCTGAAAATACCGTTACCATTGAAAGTCATGAGAGTGTAGTACTCTGCGTAAATTCCTCCACCAAATGTGGCCGAGTTAACTCCGAAAATTGTGTTTCCTTTGAACGTCAAGGTGCTAATGTTTGCATAAATCCCTCCTCCAAAGCAAAAGCAAGTGTAATTATTCCTGCATCTCATGCAGTTGCTTGTAAAATGGTTACTTCCCCTCAGGTCCACGCTACTGTGGAACACCCCCAGTGCAGTACCAACACTGTCCTGAAATGAGCAGTTGGAAATGGTGGTGTCCAATACTGAATGAACTGATACTCCATATTTGGTTGGATGACTGTGTATAACTGCATCCTTGCCACAAGAGTTGATTGTCAATCCACGCATTGCCATGTGAGAAATGTTTCTGAATGAAAAGCCAACAAATCCGTGGCACACAATCCTTGTTGCATGACTATCTGCAGAGGAAAAAATCTCAAAACCGCTGACGTTCTCCACTGTAAAGTTCACACTGAGGACATGGTTCCCAGGCAGGAGTAGCAGTGTGGTGTTGGAGGTGACATTGTGCAGAAGTTGGTGTGCATACTCAGAGAGTGTGTAACAGGTTTCTTCAGGACACGATGTGTTGGCAGTAGGCTTGATGTAGTGGGTGGCGTAACCAGAGCAGGTGGTGGAGAGGAATAGGAGAGGCAGCAAGGATCCTATGACAAGGTGCTCCAACCTTGGTGACCCAGCCATATTCCAGTGCTGTTATGCAAAAGTAATAATCACATGCTCAATGGAGTGACAAATAGTGTTCACATTATAGTATCTGACAATGCTGTTCACTAATTTTACAACACTACACAAGTGTATCGTATATTATTCAGCTATTTGAGAGCAGGGACTAATCTAGTGCATTCACATGTAGTGCTTGTCATTGAAAACACAGTACTCTTATGGATTCCAAATTTGAGACATTAGTTATAGCTATTGAACAAAATTAATGGCATGTGCATGCCAATGGAATTGTTCAAGCATGGCAATAAGTGCACATTACCGGTCGCAAGCAGAATGCTAAGTACATCTCAATAGTAGTGAGTGCAGTTGTGTGGCACATGTAATGGTTATGATCATGATCAGCAGATGCATCCCATGACCTTATGAGCTGCAACTAAGGTGACCATCCATGAATCATGATGCTTTGCAGTGGCACATTCCACAGTGGAGGGGGCACTGAGATGCAATTATGGTGGTGACCCACAGCCTGCATGATTAAAACAACTCTTCCCTTTTTAAAATGGGAAGGGTTATCAATACATTAAGATTTTAACGTGTGTGTGTCTGTCTGTCAGTCTGTGCTTGACGGAAGTGGGATGTTCGTGGGGCGGGACTGGACTATAGTGACGCGCGACCTTCGTACTTTAATTTATTTACATGTACTGAACCTCGAACTCCGCGAAGAATGTTCGGGCCCGGGTATGCAATCGGGGAGCAGCAGTCGAAGCGGACGCGATCGGGCGGCGAGCAGCAGCTGAAGCGGGCGCAATCGGGGAGCAGCAGCTGGACGCGAGGCGGAGGCAAACGGGGAGCGCGAGCAGCAGTGGAAGCGGATGCCGCAATCGGGCCCGGGAGCAGCAGCTGAAGCGGACGCAAGCGGCGAGCAGCAGCTGAAGCGGACGCAATCGGGGAGAAGCAGCTCTTCAGAGAGCTGTCCGGCGCCGTATTACGCACGGTAGGCGAACAAGGGGGAAGTAGCTGAGCGAGCGAAGCGAGCTCAGCTACTTGTAATAATTATTGTTTTAACAAGGCTCTGGGTCACCCCCTCCACTGTGGAATGCGCCACTGCAAAGCATCATGGATGGTCACCTCAGTTACAGCTCATATAGTCATGGGATGCACCTGCTGATCATGTGTCATTGCAATATTCATAGCTGCGAGCAAGTCATGGGATGACAAAGGCATTGTAACTTCAACAATGTAGTTTCCACAGTGTGCATGATTACGGTACGTAGCACAAAAACTAATCATTACACATTCCTCAAGTAATTGTATATATATCACTGGGTATAATAGTCAATTAAAATAACCCATAGAGTGGTTACTCTGGTTTCAGTGATCATGAACTCCCATGCACTGAATGCAAACTAACCATGTATACGTATACCACTAGCAATGCATACCTAACTGGTAAGTACCATGAAGAGAATGGACAAACATGTCTACCATCTGCCATTCCAAAGAGTCACACTTCATAAAGAACAAACCTTTTAAAACATGCATGCACTTGTTACTAGCTGAAGTATAATATAGTAGGCCTATGCACGTGCTTGGTAGCTACTCACCCAGTTAGTTATGCATCCATCTGTTAACTCAGCTGATGTATCCATTGTTTGGCTCATTAACCAGAAATGTAAAGCATCATCTGCTAGTGAGTGGTAATTATCTGGTTAGTTTGCAGTGCATGGGAGTTCACTGAAACCAGAGTAACCATTAATTTGGTTAGTATTTTATTCAGTGATATAGGGCCTTGATGCATTATGCTCTGTATGCTCATCATTCATGCCTGTGATATGCTTTCAAAGTTATCATTATGCTTAGTATTAATTTCTCTCCAAGGTTAGAGTTTAGTGGACCCACAAACTGTGTATTGTAGCACGACAGAAACTGAAATAGTCTTCCAGAGATCACTGCTGGCGATGTAAAGGATGTGAACACCAGCTCTCTCTGCAGTTGGAGATGAGTTGAAAGCATGCATTGCACTTTGTTCAGGTGATTTGTCCAAATGTCAGCCTCTGGAACATTATACATCGGCCGTATACATAGGTGAGATTAACGCCGATATTCACAGGTCTGCCTATTATTCCAGCATAGTTCACTTTTGGTTTTGAATACATGTATGTAATGCCTAATTCTTTGCAAGCTAAACAAACAATGGCTATACATGTAGAAAGTATAGCTAATACTATTCCAATAAGATATGCCACTCACCCTTAATGGATTTATCCACAGAGCTCGCTTAACTTCCGATTACGCACTCATTGGTAGATACACAAGCAGTTGGTAACTATAGCTAGTCTTATTCACATACTACTGCATGACCGGTCATCTATCCAATCTTTATATAGCTACACTGGAAGTTGTAGATTTGGATTTGTAAATCTATATATGGATGGCATACATGTACAGGGGCGGCGGCACGTATTTACGATTGGGGGGGCAAGCCACCTACGCACGCTGCCGAAGGCAGTGCATAGATAGCCTCGTACCCAGGCCCTCACGCGGAACGCGTTCCGCGTGAGGGCCTGGGTACGAGGCTAGTGCATAGAGGCGCGTAGCGCTGATCAGTCCGCGCGAAGCTCAGAAAAAATTTTTCGCCTTCATTTTTCAGTTGTCAGGATGGGCTCTCGTGGCACCTTCGTGCTTTGTACTGCGCGTTCCATATGTATGAGGATCGATGCTGCGCCAGATCAGCAACTCGATTCGTGTGCATCACAAGGTTAGCCTAGTCAGCCTAGTACTAAGTAACTTATAGGGCAGCCGTTGGCTGAGGAGTTAGGGGGGGCGATGCCCCCCTTAAATATTTTGGGGGGGGGGGGGGGCGCTTGCCCCCCTTGCCCCCCCTGTGCCGCCGCCCTTGAATGTATATGGCATTGCATTGCTGCAAAAACACAAATTTGGTCAACTATAGTGTACATCAATGGTTAAAGTAACAATGGTCAAATTAACAATGGTCAATACATGGCATTGTGTCATTGTGACACCCACAACTCACAGCTGCAAGCAAGTCATGGGATGCAATGCACTGTGACATTGTCGGTGTGGTGGTCATGCATTAGCCTCATTCCCAGGCTCTCTCCTGGGACCGAGGCTAGTCATGCATGATCACCCGTGACTGTGAACTGCAACTGAGATAACCTAACTTGGTTAAAACAACCAGTCGTGTTTTCATAGGCAATTAGCTACATTACTGTAATAACAAATTTAAACCACTGCATAGTTGTTCTAACCACATATTGGTAGTGGATACCTAGTCTCATTCCCAGACCCTCAATATGCGCAGAAAGGGTCTGGGCACGAGACTAGTGGATGCCTTAATTGCAGACCATGTGCGCTAGTGTAGGGGTCATCTGCATAAAGTTGGGCATTGTAATGGTCTATACTCTCCTTCCCCTCCTTCAGACTTGAATTTACCTCCCTACTAGCAGGATAAAATTGGGTACGTTGTGTATATGCCATACCTGTATTTCATCATTCAGCACTATTTAAGCACTGCCTTTGCCGCTTGTATACAATGGTCCTCACTATTCAATAATTCAGCATCAAAGAATCCTGTTACATCTTGTTCATGAACCAGCTGAGACTGCTTGTTTGCACTTCTTATACTAATTTGTCAGCTAAGCCAGAAGTCACATTCATGACTATGATGACCAATAATTACTTTCACATGGAGCATGCACTTTTGAAAGTTGTAGTTCAGCCTTAATCTGCCTCTTCCATCCACTAGCTAGAGTACCTCTTTCCCTCCTCTTCTCTTAACGAAACTTTCTGCATGAGCATCACTTCACAGCTATAGCTCTCTCCAACCTATAGCTACATGCAACATCTAACTCTCAGTTTCAGTTTCTCCAATTCGCCATGAACCTTAAGTACATGTACTGCAAAAACGTTCAGTCAAACCAACCCCTGCGTGGTCACTCCAGTTTCAGTGAGCTCAGACTCTAGCAGTCAGTTCTGCATCCGCTATTATCTGAGACTAAACTGGATAATAGCTAGAAGATGGATGCCTTTTCAAGTTTGATGGCAGTTGCGATTGTCCGGGGCTGATCGATGGTAATTCTGAATTCTTATAATAATAGTTCAATTGACCTGTAGTGTGCACACACTGCTGCCACAGTATAGCAATGCATACAAATTTGAGTGACACACATCTATGCCAAACAGTCATGCTTATACTCTAACCTGTTCCGTTCAACAAGCCTCTGTTCCATACAGTCCATAACAACATGGTCCCACTCCATAAAGTACTTGTTGAAGAAGAACGTTGGGCGGCGTGCGTTGACTCCCTTCCTATACACAGTGGGTAGATCACCACTGCTTAGTATGCATACTGAATGAACAATCTTTCCTTGGCACAACTCCTGCTGGTGTTGCCTGGCATAGTCACTAATCATCCACACACATACTTCAACAGTAGGCTTTATCGAGGCATCGTTAGGGGGACCACCAGGTACGTCCTGTAGTTCATAGATGCTTGAATAAAAGTGTTCTTCTGGACTTGTGATAGCCTGTAAATACTTTCTGAGTGCAATCGCTGTTTCATTAGTGAGGAGGAAAGACACAAATTCTCTGGCAGCAGCTATGAAGGTATCAGATCTATAGATTTCAATGCCATTTGGTACCGGCCCTAGTTTACTCCATGTTGTCCAAACATATCCAAACAACAAAACAGCTTTGTAGGAAAGGCGACGATGTCTGTCTGCTGCTGGTAATTCACCAGAGTTGACAGCAGAAGATCCATTCAACTTTATAAGACTCTGCACAATCTCCCTATTGGTCTTCAGTGGTAGCTCTCGACCACACAAGTTGATGGTGTATTGCCACCTTGAGGGACTATAACTCAAAAGGTCTTGCATGCAGTTTAACTGAGCATCCATGATAGTATGGTGAGGGTAGTACACTCTCTCCAACTTTGAGGCAACAAAAATATTGTCTAGACATTGGGAAATGGCCTGAAATGAGCTTACAATGGCTGGTTGCTTCGCATCTGGGTGGATGCAATACAAGTTGTGTGGTCGATAAATGACTTTGAGTAGTCTCAGCACCTGTCTCACACTGGTATACACAACAAGGATGTATGCCAGAGGGAAGTTTTCTTCTTCAGGAGATACGTAAAAATTATTGGAATATTCCTGAACAATGTGGGAACAGTTGCTGAGGGTCTTCAGAAACTCTTCATCTGATTCTGCATTGACCCAAGGCTCCATTCTCTTCTTCACTGTCCTGAGCTCTCCTTCATCACCTGTCCTGAGGGCAGTACAGTTGGCCTCTATCCTGGGCTGGAGCACAGTCACCATACCATTCTCCCAAGATTTCACACTTGTCACGTCGCAATGGTTCCGGTTGTTATACCGCATTGGTACTGTTCTCATTGGATGCTTATGCGCAGGTGTGTATATAGGTCTATACACTGATGGCAGCCCAAGGGAATATGTCGTAACATATCCCACACTCACCAGTTCAGCGATGATGATCATCACAAGTATTGTGATAAGGAATTGCCGGCAAGAGGACACACGGGATATCTGCGAGCTGCTCATCGTTCCACCTAATATACATGAGATTAGGGTTGATGCAATTTAAGTCAGAACTGAAGGTCAAGATCCTGATTTGACATAATTTATGGCATAGTTTCATCAAATGTCTCCAAACAACACTTTACCACCATTGTCCACTGACACTTTCATACAACAAAATGTAAAGATATTTATGGAGATGTATGGGATAGCAGAACAGCGAAAAGTAAGAAACAAGCAGGGATGATGGCATAAAACAGTTCAGTACACAACTCCATCTTTCCACATAATACATGTATAATGAGAAATATATGTAGGGTGTTGTATACTGAACTGTTTGATGTTGTTCCACTCAGACACTAACCATAAGGGCAAAATAGACGCGGTTTGTGCTGCTTTGGCGATCATTACCGTTGCTACTGTCATTGGATTCCTATGGCCAATGTTGGATCTGGTCTCAAGACACTGACCCTGATTTTCATCCTCACTGATGTCATTTTCTTCATCTTCCTTTCGTGGGGCTGCTTCCCAAGACCCCAACATTCAGTTGTGCTCTGACCTTGCGGACACTTCGCATCGGGTTGAGCTCTCACCTCATGGACACTTCAGACTCCGGTTGCATCTATCACAAGTACCACACTCCTGGTAAGTGCTACGAGTACGCACACTCACCTTTAGAACGAAGCTTCGGATCTTCCTATCGGGTCATCCATGTTATATGGCCCCCGGAAAGATGTTTGCGAATCAAACCACTCAGCAGGTGTGCAACGATTCTGACTAGCACTGTTATGATCGCCTTCGTGCACTGACGTTTGTGTGCCAAAACTCACCTTGGTGGAGTCATCCTCCGCTCCCTCTGCCCATCACGTACACTGAGTCTGTGCACTAGCACTGACATTATATTTGTGGCCGCCATTGGCTATCCGCAGGCCCTGGACTTGCGACCGATGAATAATATAATGATTATGTACGGGTGCGCGCGCACGTGTAACGCTATTCATGAGTCATATCGTTCCCTGATCAACACTTCCGCCGGAACGCAGTGCTCCGCTACGCTGAAGGGTATAATAGTTCATTTGCCCAGACCCTTACTGGCGGGTTGGGTCTGGTATTCTCTGGATGGATGACAAAGCCAGCACTCCCTATCGACGTGTTTGAAGACCATTTATCAGTTAGTAGCAAGTGGCAGCGACATTTATATATTGCTGAGCCTTGAGATTCACCCCGCTCACAGAATTCAGTAGGTAGTAACATGCATAAATAATATTATACGTACGTACAGACAGACTTACCCGGTACCCGCAGTCCTCAGTCTGACATTTCTTCGCGCAAGGCACTTCTAAATCAGCGATCCAAATACGTAACGTTGCTAAGTGATCAGAATAGTCTCTGGCGCGCAGATCCATCAACTACGCATGCGCAAAAACCGTAACCCAACCCTAACCACACCCACAAATGTCGGAGCGAATTAGTCTAGCCGCGCCGCTAGCCCTCTCCGCGCGCCCGGCCGGTCAAACGTTTGATAGCAGAGGCAGAAGGAGCTCAGCCTGAGTCCCCATGAACTTGGCCTGGACCACACACTAAATTTGGAACCCCTCAACTGTACCTTGTCTTGGTAGTCATTCATTTGTCTATTCAGTTTAGCTAGCTATATTTTGTACTGCATCCGTATAGCTAGCTACTACCATGCTCATGTACACATGATGGGCACAAGTGTTTGCAAACAATCCTGTATGCATCTTCTTTCTTCAGCCACCCACACTGGCCAAAACGTTGCTTGCTGCTTTACGTTGTACTCAGTTGGTGCCAATCAATGCAAGCCAGTAACTCAAGCCTAGAATGAAGTATAACGTTTTCAACCCACATAGGTTGTGGTACATTTGCACAGTATATCGATATCCCTGAGGCATGCACAACTGTGCATGTGGATTCACCATCATCCCCCCCCCCCCCCTCACTATACATGTAGTATATAGGTGGGATGCTTTGGCACCGACTAGAGGGGGTGGCAGATCACGTACACTGTAATTCTACCATTCAAGCTCTCCATGGGAGAAGGCTGCTCTGCACTTTCAAATTATGCATCCTGACTCGCTCACGGCAGAGGAGTCTGTTCTGACACTAAGTAGGTGCAAACCACAGCGCTTCTTTTCTTTATATGGCACGTTATTAGTAATCTGCTTGTGGGTAGTGTACTTAACACCTTGGAAAAAATGTGCCACAGTGGTTCACAGCTACTTATCGGCCACCTCTCAAGGGGTGGGTGTCAGAACAAGTCGTGTATCTTAATGCTGATCCCAGGCCCAGTTCTCAACCCTTGCACATAGCTAATTTGCTATAATGCAAGAAGTCTTTTGCCCAAATTTGATGAACTTTGTGCAGTAGCAGAGGCCACCAGTCCCGATGTTATATGCATTGTAGACGGTCTCGGAGTTGGCTGTCCAATGAGATTAATATCATACAATGAGCTAGCAAATTGCCAAATTCTTCAGTTGAATAGAAATCACCATGGTGGGGGTGTTGTCATGTAGCTAAGTTCATTCTTTCACAAGTTTTGTCAGCTGGAGCAAATGATCTTGAGTTGAACTGTTGCTTATGTTTCTATTTTCAACAGTAAGTTTTGTATCAGCCTTTTTACCATCAGCTTCTTCTATTGTTGAGGTTTTTGACTCCCTGTGTACAGCATTAAGTCTTAAGCCGTCTGTTTATGATAGTTTTGACCACAACAGCTTGCACCTGGAACTTTCCCATCCCTCATTACCATCCCAGAAACCCTGCAGAAAACCAAGGCTCATCTGGAGGTATGCCCATGCAGGTGGACTTTTTGATAATGCCAAGGCAATGATTGAGACCACTGATTGGGACTCCCTAATTACAGAGGACATAAATATGTGTCATTGACAAACTGGCAGGCAAGATTCACGACGATAATTAAAAGAGCAATGCATCCCAAGATGTTCTCCTCCTAACAGGCGGAACCTGCCCTGGTTGTCAGAGAAAATCATTCAATCCATCAGGAGAAATTATCTCTTCAAGAGGGCCAGACGATCAAGTAGTGATAACTCCTATCAAAAGTACAAGAGTATGAGGAACAAAGTGACTTCTATGCTGTGACTGAGGTGCAAAATACCTAAAACTTGTTCTGCTTGAAATGTACATTACTAATGCCAGTAGTTTCTCTATTTAAATCGGTCATGTGCTATCAGTATGTTCTCGGATGTTACTATTATAATTATTGCGTCATCCATTGCATGAACTTTCATAGAAAAAAAAAGGCCAGTCGACCAGACTCCTCCGTTGTGCGTGAGTGTGGTACCGAACAACTACATTCCTGAATACTGAGCACAATATGTAATACGCAGCATCACTAAGAATATCAGCGAATGCAGACTTACCTCAACAACCAGGAAGTTGATTTGAACCCCCCACCCCCAAAAAATAAAAAAATTCGCCCGGCGCGGTGGCGGTACAGTCACGTGAAATAGCAGCTCCACCCACCTATATGAGCTGGAATACATTGGGGGCGTGGCTGATCGAGGTTGTAAATATGGCCTGTTTCGAGCCACTTGGGTTAGCAGTTTCTGTCCACGACGACCTCCCGTTCCTAACGGATCTGGGGAACGCCTACACGTTACAACCAAACGTCACTCTCGCTAGAGCAATCCATGAAGGTTTTGGAGAGGCCATTGACTATTTCTTGGTGAGATAGGATGGTCATGTAAGATCTGATAGACTGTAGCTAACTTACCGATTAAAGAGTAGGACTGCAGATGACAAAATGAGTCCCAGACTACGAAGCACTTAGCTAGGTAGGTAGATAGGTAAATAAATAGATAGACAGAGCATGGTTGTCATCTATTATTATTATACATGTAGCTATTCTATTTTCATCCAAATGAAGGCCGATCTTGGTTTCTTTCAGCGTGCCATCGTCTGGGGGGTGTTTATTATCCTGGTGACAATCGCCCTCCTTGCCATGACCTCTGTATACTACTACTGTGTTGGGCGTCTGTGCTACAAGAGGAAATGGAACCATCGACCAAAATCACTACTTTGGGGATGTGGACTGCTCAGTATTTTCATAGTTGTGCTGTGCATGTAAGTATGTATGCATGCGACACTGACGCCATTCTCAAACAAACTGGAACTCCAGTATGAGATCTTGTGCGTAGTATTGGGAAAGCTGATCAGTACAACAAGAAGACAGAACTGCATCATTAATTTTGAGTCTGTCATTTGAGTCCGGTCTAGTCTTGTGGGCCAGCTGTATTTTTTTAGGACCAGGCGGGAAAAATACGTCTGGACACTATGGCCAGCTTCCCGTGCCATGAAAAAATGCAATCTTAGACGTTACAGGTCACATATATGGAATGTCAATTAAGTGGTCTTACCCGGATGATGACCAAAGCGTGCTGTTTGTGTAGCTTGTGCCTAGTCTCGGCCGAACTGTTGTGACAGAAGGCATCTTCAGAGCTAGAGTGAGCATGCTAGGCACACATTGAGAAAAGTCATCTCGTCTCGCCCGCAAGTGTATCCGAGTGCAGCCTCCTTTTGTTCTATGGGTATCAAGGGGTTCAACCATGCATATACCATATAGTCTGTCGCAATTGATTCAGGCTACGTACTGGAGTAGTTGCAGAAGCTAATATAGCCTGGCTATCACAGTTACAGTGTTTCCAATAGTGAAAAGTCATGTGCTCAATCTGCTTGGATGTCCAATCAGATTTGAACCTCCTACTTTCCTGACTCTGGCACGGAATGCTGTCCATAGTGCCTAGATGTATTTTTGCCTCTCCCCCGCCCACCGGAAATAAAGAAAAATACGGCTTATTATCACCGATCTCTGTGCATATGATGTACATCTAATATGCTCAGGAATTGAACCTTCTTAAGAATTTTACGAGGGCTAACCATGCAGTGAGGAGCCTAACTTAAATGGAAGACATGCACAATTAGTCTTCTGTTGTGACTGACTTATTGAATTATATCTTCCATGGGCTGGCTCTTGTTGGCAGGTCTAGCAGAGGTTCCATTTCATCATGAGAGTGTGTGGCCAATGGCAGTATATTGTGGCCAATGACAGTATATTGTGGCCAATGACAGTATATTGTGGCCAATGACAGTATAATTTATTGTGGCCAATGACAGTATATTGTGGCCAATGACAGCATATTGTGGCCAATGACAGTATATGGCAGTATATTGTGGCCAATGACAGTATATTGTGGCCAATGACAGTATATTGTGGCCAATGACAGTATATTGTGGCCAATGACAGTATATTGTGGCCAATGACAGTATATTGTGGCCAATGACAGTATATTGTGGCCAATGACAGTATATTGTGGCCAATGACAGTATATTGTGGCCAATGACAGCATATTGTGGCCAATGACAGTATATTGTGGCCAATGACAGTATATTGTGGCCAATATAGTATATTGTGGCCAATGACAGTGTATTGTGGCCAATGACAGTATATTGTGGCCAATGACAGTATATTGTGGCCAATGACAGTGTATTGTGGCCAATGACAGTATATTGTGGCCAATGACAGCATATTGTGGCCAATGACAGTATATTGTGGCCAATGACAGTATATTGTGGCCAATGACAGTATATTGTGGCCAATGACAGTATATTGTGGCCAATGACAGTATATTGTGGCCAATGACAGTATATTGTTGCCAATGACAGTATATTGTGGCCAATGACAGTATATTGTGGCTAATGACAGTATATTGTGGCCAATGACAGTATATTGTCAGTACGGCAAATTGCAAAGTCAACTAATGGCATATCATGTACCTATATACTGTTGCAGCCCAATGGTATGTGTAGGATTTTGGTCTGAAGTGGAACTGGATAAGAGTCTTGCAAACTTCATCAGCAACACGACAAGTGGTGATGCTGCTGATGCATACTGGAGAGCTGAACAAGCACGGTATGTTAGTACCACTCTGCAGCCATGAGAATTGGCCGTGAAACCTGATGGTAGTGGGTTCAAATCCCATTCCAGCCAGCAAAGTTCCTTTGCTGGCTGATTTTTCGAGTGCATATTATATACTAATTGGATTTGTGTGTATTAGTGGTGGAGCATTCTGCGGCGGCTCATGCGCTCCTGGTAAAACGTAAATCCTGAAACTTGACCTGCAGTGCTGCTTCAGTCGATAGAAGCTGAAAGCTGATGGTCATGTAGGCAGCAAAGTTTTACTTTGCTGGGTGGAACAAGCTTTCAGGTTGCAGTATAATAGCTACAGACAAGCAGTGTACATGTGGGATGAAATACGCCCTTTAGTTAATGCAATCAAGTTGAATCAAATCTCATCTTATGAGCTTTACTTGATTGTGATTGGTTCTATGATTGTGCAGACACTGGTTGGTGACAGCATTCCTCATTCTGATTTTATTGCTACTTGTGTTGATGATCGTCTGTACAGTCCTCTCCCCCATCTTGGAAACATCATTGCCGGTTGCAGCGTGAGTCCAAGTTATGTATACCATTAGATTACAAACTACAGTCATTACTATATTAACCATCTCTCTTTTGGAGGGGCAGTCCATCTTCTTTGTTCCAACTGTTTGGAAGCAATGTCTCACTTACTATTTGACCAAAATGCGTGTTTATGAGCTGGTATTGTTATGCATTTTGGTGGTGAAGCGGACACCACCAACATTTTGATGGAATGTCTTTGGCAGAATGTCACTCTTTGTCTTTGGGCTAATACACTATCAATTTAACATGAATATTTGTGCATGACCGATCTGCAAGAAGGTGCATCATAGCGGATGAGGTAACACTCACTTCTTATAAGTACAGTCATACTGCGAAGGCTCTACCAACTTCAATTCCTTAATGCATGTCACTCATGTACGTGACAAGTGACTGGGATTGGGAGCTTGAGACCATGCAGGAATATGACCTGATATGAGTGGTGATCAAAAAGCAATCTTGAATATGCATGAGTTTTCTGGTTTCACCTTTCCAGGATGCTTGTGGTCTTCTTTGTCACTACCTTTCTGACGTCCTTGCTAACTGGAGTTGGATTTGCTTTCCTCATAGTAAGTGTTGTCAGTCATTGAAAGCAGGCCTATAGCCAGCCACTAGTCTAGGGGGGTTCTACTGGCCTAATATTTGGTCTAGGGGGTTCTAAATGAGTGAAGTTAGTATAGGTCCCAGAATCCAGGGGGTTGAATGTCATCCTTGAGTTGCGTTGTTCTCCCAGTTCTTTGTTGCAAAGTTGGAGAGGAGTCTTGAAGCATGCAAAGCTAGCCCCCCAGTAGCTATCCTATCTACTCAAGCTGGGCAAAACTACCTCTCCATATGATCCTTTACTTTTATAGATTTGTTTTTTCCTTGCACAGGTTTTATCAGATATCTGTGTTGGTCTATCTATAGCAACTAACGATCCTGTCTGCATGCAACAGGTTTGTTATCTCCAAATCAGTCCAATATGAACATGTACCTGGAAAGTACTCGCTGCTTTGACCATTTCTTCTGCAGGTTTTTTTTGACCACTTGGAATTCTACTGCAATGATGGCTAGTAAGTGATCACACTTGTTTGGGTGGGTGAAAGCCTAATTATGCTATCCTTATCAAGATTCATGCATGCACTGTTGACAATGATTAAGGTAGTAAACATGGGTACCGCGATCTCCGAAACCAAGTTGATGGATAAATGGGCAGCATCAAAGCGTACACAAGTTTCAGCAATACTTTGCATCAAACTGCTCCCTCTGCTTGAAAATGCCCTAAAACTCAATTTTAAGGCCCTCTACGAAACTGAAAATTTGGACCCTCTCCAAGGCCCCACCCACACTCTGACCCCATCATCAATACACACACAAAACAGGCCCAAAAACTACGGATGGATTTACCACCTGCTCTCCTCACTTGCAGGCTACAGCCCAAAACTCACTGCCACCCTCAAAAACAGAGGTTTGGCTACCCTAGGCTTTCAAAAAAAATTCCACGCATACCAACTAAAACCGACTCAAGCCAAGGCCAGTTTCCAAAAGGTCAACCTACCCCCTGCAAAACTAGGGATGCTTTTCCACGTTCACCTCTCGGTTACAGAGTTTTGGCCACACATCTACTCCTCTCACCAGCCCAGTCCAGCTACCAAACCAGCCAAATTCGCCCTAACACGAAAATGGGCGGGGCCTGTAATGCCGAAAGGTCAACTCTCTAGAGTACCTTGGCCAGGGAGCTGTCGGAGGCTGTTCACTTTCCAGGCTGTTCTTCGGCCACTTCAGCAGACCCACAAACATTCCTGCTCACTCCACCTAGCTATTCACACTCAGATAGCCCATCGCTACATTCAATAAGCCAGAATAGCTTCTTACTTAAAAAAAAAAAAAAGAAAAAAAAAAAGAGTGTTCAAACAAATCTTCAAAGTACCGCACGGCCACATCAGAGTACCGATTTGAAACTCGAAAGGGCCGCTAGCCGCATCAAAGAGAGAAGCCCCCCTTGTTTATTCCGGTTGCCGCCATGGGAAAACGTAAACAGATGAATAACTCTAAATAACCGTATGCGAGTGACGTCATCTCATTAATTATTCATGAGCAAAATTGCGCCATTTCGCCAATGGCGTGCTTCCTACCTTAAGCCAGATTATGTTACTAGATATCACAGATTCATAGGTACTACAAATTGCTAAGCTAACCTCCGCATGTAATGCACATGTGCAGGATTCAGAGCTGTTGTTATGTATGGTGTATGGCGTAATTTATAGTCTTCTGTGACTGAAATACACATGGGGGTTGGAGGAATACTCCTGTATGCCTATGAATAGCAGTATCCATTGAAGGTGACTACTAATGACCAGCTAGCTTCATCCTCCTCTAGTTTTATAGTATTCCAAGAAAGTGGTTCTTATGGGCAATTTGTGTGGTATTGGGGTATAACTGTAGATCTGTGTCTACTCTTCATCTGCCCTGTAGTATGTATGGATTCATTCTCTTTGGTCTTGGGTGCGGCTTCATTGTGATGTTTGTGATCATCCAAATAATTGGTGCCTTCTTTGCTGGAGTATTTAGTGGGTGAGTGTATGAGAGGAGTGGAGTTACGTACGTACTCCTACATCCTTAATAGTCAATCTATAAATGCATTGTGCATTATATTATCAATGGTGCATGATGACATCATCATCGTAGCAGTGATCCTCCTCCACCACAATGACAATGGTATCGTCATGTGTCTGGTTGAATCCTCGTCCATGTTCATTGCCAGTCATATGTAACAGCGTAATAAAAGTTGTAATTTGCTTCTGACATGTAGCAGTGAAAAATATCACAGAGCTACAGTGGTTCCAGAAAATGCCGAGCCAACTGCTCCCGAAAGAGAAGAAACACAACCTCCAGACCACTTCTTTGTGGGGTGAGTTGACACAGTTACAGTGGCTCTCCAGGATTCTTGCGGGAGGGGCAGCCTTGAGGGGGGTGGCTCAATACCCTATAGCCATTTATGGATAAGACTCGTCATAGGAGGCAGCCCTTGCTGTACACTTAGTTACCGAATGGCATTACTTGCATGCTAGATGTATGACCTTGAAAATCAGGATTGCTAGTTAAATCTCTCTTCTTGGTGTACCAACTTTCCCTACTTATCCAGATTCAGTTTAGCAAGCCTCCTTTCATTGTCAAGAGAAGGCTGCAATTGTACAAGTCCTTTACATTTTCCATGCAGCTTGTTGTTCTTCCTGCTGTCAAACTAAATTAACAAACTAGAACCTCATTAGTGTATTAACTTTTGCTACTTTTATTCATGCCGGTGCCCATTCAGTGGAACACAGTACCAGACTGGGATGTCTTCGGATACGTATAGACCACAGAGTGTGTTACACAATGAGAATAACTGCCAACCTCCTGTTCCTGATTCTTCTGCAAGAGCTATATCGAATCAACCCATGGCCAATCCCAGTGACCCACCACCTCATGTAAGATACTACATAGACTCAAATCTTGATGGTGCAGAGTTTGCACTCTGCTATACATTTATTGGTCGATGTGCCAGTGTAATGGCTGGTTCCAGATGGGTGGCTGAGGCCTACATACTGTCCACACATAGTTTGTTGAATTAGGCAGATCACATTCACCACTCTGATTGTTGTCAGTACAAGTCCAAGAGCTCATGCATAATTCACGTTTGGATATGAGTAGTAGGCTACTAGTAGCAAGTCCATTATAGCTACTCATTACAGAATACAAATTGGATTGGAGAAATGGTTATTTTGATTTTGTCATGCAGTTATCTCTCAATGTTTACCATGTGCTCTAACATGTAGTATGATGAGGTGGCAGCAGACCAAAGTGTAAACAACACCTGGCGCCCTGGAGCATCGACATCTTTTGAGGCGGGACAGCGTTGTGACCGGAATAACCACAACGAAGAAACTGGATTGTAGCTAGTTAGTGGCCGTCATATGTTAAGCCACTTCTGAATGTTTTCAATTCCCACCTAGTTCTTCACAGTAGTGTACATTCATTCATGACAAAGATGTTTCCGCCTCTTGAAATGATCTTACCAACTTCCTGTAATAATGTGGTCATGCCACTAGCCTCGTTCCTGGGTTTTCAAATCGAAACAAACTGAAGTGAACTGCATAGCACCACTTTTGCCCTTGTAATGGCTATTTGTGCAAACTTTGAGCCGGGTAATGTCAGCAACAGAAAGAGCTACAATGAAAAGCTGCAGGACTCATGGGATAGTGATGTCGGACATCATCACGTGAGTTTTACCAGAACGTTTTCCTGGAAGGCGAAGGCCAAACCCCAGAAAAAGTTTAGTGGGATTGAACCCAGGGGAGAGCTTGAGTTGAGTACTAGATTCTCTCACTCCTTCAGACGCTTTAACAGCACTAGCTACCATGGCTACTAGCTAATACTGAGCAGGCTCGGTTCACTGAGTTCAGTTCATTTTGATTTGATAACCCAGGAATGCCACATCAGAAGGTTTTTCACCTCCCTTCAACATAAAGGCCAAGGGCTGGATTCGAATTTCGAACCCGCCAGGAGCGTGAGTTCAGCACTAGGGCAAGGGCAGTGCTGTAGTGTCCGTTTACACCCTCCGTAGTCCGTATACTAATGTTTCCTTATCTACCCCGGAGTAAGGTGGGGCTGGAAGTCGGGCTCAATGGATGGATACAAAAGTGCTGCTACATTCTCTACAAATCTGTATCACATGCTAATAATTATAGCCTGAGAAAGGTACGCATCACAGAGAGTATACCTCACATCCTTGCAGTCGTCGACGTACGTCCACACGTTTGTCACTGTCTACGTAGCTACACGTCCAACTAAGCGATGGCCTCAGAGTGCTACGCACCATCCGAGTTAGCGAGGACGATTAACAAGGTTCCATACCCGGGATTCACGGATGGGGTTGCTACCGGTAATTCACTGGACGAATTGGTCTCGGCAGTTGTTCAGAACAGTATAAGCGTAAGTTTAATTTCCTACTGGCACTTCTCCCTCACATGGCGCCCAACACATGCAATTTTGTTGTTGTTGTTGTTGTTGTCGTTGTTTTGTTTATATTCCCTCGCTTATGTGATGTGCCCATAATCTGCACACTAGGCTACATGTAGACTCACTTGAAAACTCCACCCCCCATGCTAGGCATGGAGACCACGGGGTTTACAGGGTGAAAATCGTGACTGCCGTGCAATCTCTCAGATGCAAGGTAACATCGGTCCTGGCTCAGCCGCCAACCTAGCGTGTGCTCAGAATTCAGTGTAGCTAGGGAGTTGGAATGCTGTATCCCTTGACCAGTGTTAACGAAAGCAAGCAATATGAGTTGGTGATCAAGATGAAAGTGCATAGAGAGAGTAGCTAGTGTTTTAGTGGAGTGTGCATGGGCTGATCTTTAAACTTACCATTTTAATAGACTCAGTTTTCAAAAATATACTCCTGTGCATACATAAGCATGATTGTGTTTGTGCATGCATGCGTGTGTGTTTGCCGTGTGTTATACCCTTGGTTGTGCAAATACGAAACCCTGGACCGAAGGCAGGTGTCACTTATATGCTGCACTCACACAACAGCTAGCTACACTTACTACACTTCCTAATAGCTAGTAGCTAGCATCCACCCATTTACAAAAACAATTCAGGGATCATAGGGTTGGTAAACTCAATAGGCATGTACACGGAACATACGTCAATCTCACTGTATATAATTAGCTAGCTATAGTTGAACATACTGCATTCATCTTCAAGCCACGGTGTCACGAAAATGTGATCCTCTGCACAGCTGAGTGTGTCTGTCAGGTCAGATGTTCTGTGGAGTTTGGGCTGAGAAACTGAGGCATGGCCACCTCTCATCCGAGACACAGTATACGCATTTGACACTGCTACAAAGATCGCTGAACTACAATATTGTTGCATTATAAATCATAGTGACTTGGTAGTCAGCAGATGCCTGGGCCATGGGATCTTTAATTTGACCGCCAAAGAAGCCTGTGAGGACAGCTAGACTGCTGCTGCTCTGTGGTGGATGGAATGCAAGCTTCTGCTCAATGAAAATCTGGGAAGGCAATCCCCCAAAAGAATGGATAGCTACATAGTAGGGATGATATTCTATACTGTGGCCCCTGCGTGCATCTTTTTCCATATAGTAAAATGTTTGCATAATATTTACCCTACCTTGTTACCGTGCTTTTTGCCACCAAGTTAGCCCTACATGTTTATTTCTGAATTATTGGCACATCCCATGCAGATGGACCAAATATAGTAGTAATCATGCCTCCAATTGTCTCTGCACAGTTATTAAGTCCAACCTTAAATGCGTGCAGACACTTATTCGCTCATCAGCATGTTCCCTTCTGTACACATTGGATATGCAGCGAGCAGCATTCTGGGGTGGCTTCATTGTCATTCTGGCTGTTTTCTTCATGGCCCTCACCTCCGTCTTCTATTGCTGCCTCTGTTGTCTGAGGAAGAAACACAGCCAAGGCTCCACAGCACTGAAGATTGGGTGTGGAGGATGTGTCATCGTGCTCATTACTGCATGCTTGTAAGTGAGAGTGAATCATAGTTAGCTACTGATGCATCCTGTATACTTGGACAGGGAAAGTTAAAGCAGCATGCATGTTTAAATTTGAACAAGAAATTTAGTTCTGGATACAGCTTGACCTCATGTATTGTATCTCTGAGTGTGGCTATTTGCTTTCAAGAAAAGTGGTGTTGGAATCAGGCTGTACTTGCCGTCATTACATGTAGCTCAAATATGTGAAGTTGCCACAGTCACATAGGAGGCCAGAAAACATGGATTCAACCAACATTTGTTTATGTTAGACTGTACGTGCATGTGCTTCTTAGCTTCTGCATACCGAAACAATTATCCAATCTGCATACCGAAAAACAATTATCTAATCTGCATACCGTACCAATTATATAATCTGCGTGCCAAAACAGCTAATTATTCTGCATACGGCCAAAGCAGATGTTTAGTTATCGTACTGATCACCTTCAGTTTAGACTGAAGCCTGGGACAGTGAGGCTGCTTGACTTGTAAGCATGGCTAAACCGATGCAGCTCTGGCTTCCTTTACATGCTGTGTTGCATACTGAAAATCGTAAGTAATTGGGGTTGTTGCAAACTGAATCACTGCTATTCACTAGTAATGAATCAAGCCAAAGTTCTTCAGCTTTCCTCAATTACTATAGCAAATGCCATGCATAATTGTCATTGTTGTGGTTTCAAGTACACAGAACCCTTTTAGTACAACGTGTCAACAGCATAATTCTAACTACTCATGCACTGTATGGGTACACAATTGTACAGTTTGTGGTAAACAGGAACTTAAAATAAGTAATAATTGTGGCTGTAAAATTAACGCACACTCATAATCCTCTCTTTCCCAGAGCTATCATCGCAGTAGCATTCTGGGCTGAGACAAGTTTGCATGGTGATTTTGAAGCTTCTGCTCGTGGTGTTATTGGTGCTCTTGATCAGTTTGATAATGATAATTCCAATCCTGCTGGGTTTGAGGGATTCCTCTCTTTCGAAACTGCAAGGTAAGGAGTGTGTATAGCTGCTCTTGTTCTACACCAACAGTGTCTGTGTACTTCTTCATGTAGGCACAGGGTCGTGCTTGCGTTCTTGGCTGTGGCCATTCTGGTACTGTTGGTGCTGACAGTCTCTGTCATACTTTCTCCAATCTTCAAGAAAACAGCCTTTCTCAAGATGTAAGGACCGTAAGTAGATCTCTTGCTATATCTTCCATGTACCCTTATTCTGGTACGGTAAAATGAGTGTTCAGTTGCTGTAAATGAATAGCTATAATTATACCATCCGAATTAGGTTATAATTAGTAGAATGCCAACTATTTGATTATGCTATAGCTGCTAAAGTTATATCTAGTCAAAGTTCTATTCCCTGTTAGTGAAACACTTTGACATAATGCTACTACACCCCACATCAAATTCGAATTCCCGAGCGAGAGAAAGTTGATAGACTAACGTAATAGCAAGTAGCTACATTAATCAGCAATTTTCTGCTGGGGTCTAGCTCCAACATGCATGTACAAGGTTTGCTTTAACTCAGGTACTAGGGTTATCTCATGCAGTAGCACCTTCACTATACCAACAGGTGGATATATACAAGCAGCTGCAGATCCACCAGACATGCATTGCATACATACTCATTAAAACAAGTTGTAACTGCACTCCTGCAGGGTAGTGAACTGATGGGACAAATTCACTTTCTGTTTCAGGTCTAACTACCACCTTGTTCACTTTAAAATGAGAAGGGTTGTTTTAACCAGACTCTGGTCACCCTAGTTGCATCTCAGTGCCTCCTAAACGGTGTCTTCCCATTTGGTCAATTCCCATTTCGTCAATTCCCACTTCGTCAATTTCACTTCGTCAATTCCCACTTTGTCAACTTCCCACTTTGTCAATTCCCACTTCGTCAACATTGACCAAGTGGGAATTGACAAAGTGAGAAATTGACAAAGTGGGAATTGACGAATTGGGAATTGACAAAGTAGGAATCTATATAGTAAATACTGCATAGCAAGGGTGCATAGTATGTCAAACATGGGTTGTGAGACTCAGGGCTCAATTACAAGGCATGTGCATTGTCAGGGAGGAACCCTCAGGAGGCGGGTGAGCAATTTCAGTGAGTTAGCGGAGTGGGAGATCTCAATCTACTACTCCGAGCTCAAGCAAAAATGCCCAGTGCACTCCCCCAGTTGGACGATCTTCTCAACTATTTTGAAAACACCTAGCTGGCTAGATGGTGGGCAGTTTTGTCCTGCAATGTGGAGTGTCTTTGAGCTTGATGGGAGCAGAACAAGCAATCACTTGCATGGGATGGCACAGCAAGTTTAATTCAATCATCAGTCGGCGACATACTAACAGCTAGCTACCGACTGGTGGATACCATCAAAGAAGAGCAAGCACCTACGGAACTCACAGCAGTCCAACTTGAAGCAGGATCACATGACACCCAGACGAAAGAGATGTATAGTTGTCAATGAATGCCTAAGAAAGCTAGCATACATTGTTGGAGAAATAAGTCTCACAACCCATGTTGTTATAGCCAGCCTTATAGCTACTATGCACACTTGGTTTGCATACCATGTTTACCATAGATTTCCACTTTGTCAATTCCCAATTCGTCAATTCCCACTTTGTCAATTTCTCACTTTGTCAATTCCCACTTGGTCAATGTTGACGAAGTGGGAATTGACAAAGTGGGAAGTTGACAAAGTGGGAATTGACAAAGTGAAATTGACAAAGTGGGAATTGACGAAATGGGAATTGACCAAATGGGAATAAACCTCCTAAACTGTGGTGGTCGAAGAATGTATCCACAACCACAAATGTTGTGTAGCCTCACTTCTAACTTTTCGTAATTATAGGTATGTGACTTAGCTTAATTGTTTACCCATCTGTATGTCTGTTGGAGGACCTATAGTGGTCAAGCAGTGTAAATGATCTGCTTGAATGCACATTGTTTGGAAGTGCAGCTGTTCTATTAAGTTTTCCTATTTGGATAGCTACTAAAAGGCTGCAATTGTGTGCTCATTCCTTGGTCACCATGCAAGGGGGCCCTGAGATGCAACTGAGGTGACCACAGCCTGGTTAAAACAACCCTTCTCGTTTTACAGTGTATAGATTTGGTTCCACCAGCTTGCACTCCCGTGAATGCTGCTTGTATAGCTATAGCTGGCTAGCCTATGGATCATCCCAAAATACAAATATTATGTGACGTCACACACTAATGCTGGAAGCGAGCAATGGCAATTCATAATTCCACCACCAACTTTCCACAGTTTGGGGGTTTGAATCACTCCGCAATGGTGATCACAACATTATAGTCAGAACCTTCTTTACCGTGTTCCCCTACCAGCTGAGTGTTGCTAATCAATGATCTATCATCTCCAATTACAGAATGCTTGCAGTTCTTGGTGTGGCCACTCTGCTGATATCTGTGCTTGCTGGTTTGGGAATTGCATTTCTCATTGTCAGTAGAGTCGCTGTCTACTCAGTGTACTGTGTTATGCGCTGATGTTAAGCAACTGTATGTATTTTCAATCAATTTTTAGCTTCTTGGAGATGTCTGTGTCACCAGTGATGAACTTTATGGACATGTGGTCGGAGGTACTCTTTGTGAATCTGTGAGTACTGAACCATTTGTATTTGGCACATGTAGCTATGATGTGCTATGCATATCCCATGTTTGGTTTGATACCGGTATAGCTAGTTTTAGTGTAAACATTTAAGATGAGTGCTAACAGTGATATGAGTATCTCAGATTCTCTGACTGTAAGTCAAAAGGTATCTCTTTTCATATCATATAGCGTTTCGAGGCCATTTGTCGGCTTTCTGCTGATGGGCTGTACAACCTGGCTGGTGTTAATAGCGTTTCGAGGCCATTTGTCGGCTTTCTGCTGATGGGCTGTACAACCTGGCTGGTGTTAGATGTGAAGAACAGGTGATTATCTGTTTGTAAATTATTAACACTCAGTGAAGGAGTTCACTATACTTATAAATGTGTGATGTGGTATGCATATCCCATGTTTGGTATGATTGCATGTGTATACCGGTATAGCTGTACTAGAAAGGTGTTGCATGGCTAGATTTGAGTACAATTAGGGATCATCCCTAAACTATTGGTGACTGGTGTCGAGGATGTGCTAGTCAACTCTTAATTCCAACTTGTTGCTGTGTCTTTTGTATCCACTGTCTACCAAGACGTTGGCGGTGTATTTTCTATGAAATTTCAAGTGGCAAATGCACTCGTGGTAGCTAATGCAACTCACCAGTAGGGCAGACTCACCTTTTCACTGGAGGTCTTGCTCTCAAGAGATTGCATCCGCTGGCTTGAACTTACAGCTAGCCTATAGGGCCTAAGGCTGCTTACAGATTGTCCCAATTCAGGGACATGTCATGTGATGTCCAAGCTGCCAACAACAGTGAAGTCGAAGGGAGCCATGGCAACCAAAAGAAGACAAAAGATATTATAGTGCTCTCAACTTTATCACTGTGGTGATACTCACCATATGAGTGTCAGTGCAGCATGACAGTGATCACAACGGTGTATTCAGAATCCGAGAGCTATACTGTCAAAGCCATGCAGTGCTCGAGCAATGGCAGTCATGTGAAGACAAAAGCACTCATGATTCCACCACCAATTAAGGTGGGTTTCAGCACAATTATGGATCAGATGCAGGATGGAGATCATGACAGCATAGTCAGTATACACCTTTCCAAAGTGGTCAAACATTTCATTTGCATGATTTTCAATGTAATTTTTATTACTTACAAAGAAAAGTGATTGCATGTCACTGGCTGTTTGCTAAATTTGGAGTGGTTTATTCTTTATCCAATGCAGGTCCTTGGAAATTTACTGGGGGTTTGTAACATTGACATTGGCCGACTCTACCGCACGCTGTTTCAACCAGTGACGAATTTCTGCATGAGTCAGGTAACAGTCTTGTCATAGAAAAGTGTGGTTTTCTGCTTAATCCACTGAAGAATAATTTCATATGATACATATGTGTGTGCTTGTGTTGGGGGCAATTGGGTTGGTATAAGGTCCAACTCTGGAGGCACCATTCATGTTAATGCCACCCCAAGCTTATTACCATCGATGATGAAATTACTGCCTTCATCAAGGATGCCCACTGCCATCTCTACTGGCTTAGTACTTGTATTAGAGCATAATAACAACTGTGAATGCAATGTTAGGCAGTTGACACTCCCCAATAGTACGAGTCATTGCAAAATCTGTTGAGAAGGTTTTCGAAATTTGAGGCATTTTTTCGTAGTGAGTGTACGTTGGTGCACATGCATTTTTACAAAATTTGGGAAATTCCCCACATTTGATGTGCCTAATGCTAAACTACCGGGGTGTACTGCATGGCTAAAATGCCTAATGCTAAATTACTGTGCATGCCGGCTAAACTAAAACAACAAAACCCTTTTTTTTTGCATGAGAATGATCAAGTGTGTATAGCCTATCTGCTTGCCATCACACATGATATTTCATGGCCCTATAACATACTTCACTCAAAGACAACTCTGTCTTAATTCACTGTTGCATTAGGTGTGTCATATTATCAGCAAGGTATTATGTGGGACATTAGTATTGTCCTTTTCTCACTGTAGCTGTGCATGGCTTAAAAAAAACAGAATTTTTTTTGCATGAGAATGAGTAAGTGTGTATAGCTTATCTGCTTGCCATCACACATGATATTTCATGGCCCTATAACATACTTCACTCAAAGACAACTCTGTCTTCACTGTTGCATTAGGTGTGTCATATTATCAGCAAGGTGGGACCTTAGTAATGTCCTTTTCTCACTGTAGCTCTTTTGTGATGCCAGCTTTGGTTTTCTGTTGGAACTGTTCACTACGACTAGTTGTGTGGTAAGTAATATTTAGATACCACTTTGCAGTGCATTACGGGTTTTAGTGCACGAGGGCAATCTAGTTAACGGTCGAGGGTGAGATAATGCACGAGCTGAAGGCGAGTGCATTATCCGCCCGAGACCATTAACTAGATTGTCCGAGTGCACTAAAGCCCGTAATGCACTGCAAACTGGTATCTAAACTACTTAGTGCAACTCACTGACCCGAGACAGCCTTTGATCTTTGAAAAGTGTGCATTAAGCGATTTAATGCTCCGTCATGTGATCGATTCTGAGGCTTCTGATTCGTTGAGGGTCACGTGAGTAGCACTAAGTGCTTGTATGCAATTGCTTTGTCAATTTAACCAAATTCATTTATAATGGCTGAACGATAATGTATAGCTATGTATACCTTTGATCCATGGATGAACAGTATACTGGACTATGCTGTTGACCTCATCATGAATGTTACGATTGACTGTACTGGTATACTTGCTAAAATAACTAATTGACTCTCCATGATCAGTAGTGGTAACACTAGGGTCACTGCACCATTACATGCAATTTAAAGATAGCAGTACTAGAGACTTCACTTTGCTGCTGCTAGGCACTCGTTTTATTTCAATTGCACCTGCCTATACAAACACCGGTAATACTACAGGCCCCATGGATTGAGGCTTTCTGAGTACATGTCATGCATCTTTTTTTCTTCTTGACTAGTCCACTTGTAGGGGACTGAATTCACTTGGAGATCTGTATCAAGTGTTTGGCACTCAATGTGAACGTCAACTTTCATCGGTATTGTAGAAATTTAAACACGATCTTTGTTGATTGTTACTGGTTGAAATCACCGCACTTGGCAACTATTGATACTAATTACCTTCTCAGGTTCTGTGCACTGAGGATTTCTTCTTTCCGAGAACGATCGCGCTTTTGGGCTGCCAGGTATAATCTCTGTGTTCATAAAATGGATCATAATGATGTAGTGCAGTGAGAAAGGTTTAGCACTTGCTTTGTTTCAGCATGCATGTTCCTCTGTTAATTATGTACATCAGCAGGTGCCTGCTGTATTAATTAACTTACTCTGGCACACAAAAAGAACTTTCTGAATAATATTTAATATTACCTAGACTCAGTTACATTTCTTTCTGTTGATTCAGAACATTTGTGGCTTTACTGTGGGTGATTTCGCAGCGTCTGCAGTGGGTCGGCTTGCAGGTTTTCAATGCCCTGACCAGGTGAGTGAGTACCTGTGCATATAGGATGATGAGTACCATGCACACAGCAAGCTATAGTGCTGTATGGAAACTGTTAGTGATGAGAGCCTAACAAACTACACTAGCCACGTGCACTGTAAATGCAGAGTGGTAGCTGATGCTGAATGTGCAGAGGGGGTACATGTAGGAAATTGGCTGCTGCCTGTTATGGAAAAATAGTGTTGCATGATGATTGTTGTACTGCAGCACTTCACCTGAGTAAACTTGAGTAGCTATATGCATCATTGCAATTTTGTAGGCAATTACCGGTATTGTTTGCGCATGCAGGACTCCCTGACAGAGGCTGAAGGGACACGTCCCGTCTAAATTGATCTATCAATCTATTTATCTATCTATCTATCTATCTATCTATCTATCTATCTATCTATCTATCTTATATATCTACATACATTAATGTTTTGATGCCATGCTGCATAGAAGCCAAAGGAAGATAGTGCAGCTTAGCTATACCTTCATTGTGTTTGTCCATTATGTAGTCTCATCTTACAAAACATTGTTACAGTACCGGTAGCATCTATACACAGCACACCCATGTATGCAAAGGTATAATAAATTAATAAAGACGCTTCAGCAAAGCAATATAATTAGCTAATGTTGCAATGTCATACTAACTGGTAAATCATTAATTCACTCTATATAGGATCTACGAAGTTACTGCAATGTTGTTAGTGGTCGTATCTGTACTGATCAAGGGGCAACCATTTGTATACCAGCATAATTATTACTTCATAACTAACAACACCTGTTGCCCACCCATGCAGTGATTCTGACCCTGACTCTGACTACGGGCAGTCCAGTACAGGCATTTCACTGCGAATGAAAGCATTCAAGAGTGGAGTTCGGGAAGTTTGAACAGTACAAATGGAAGCATGAATCTGCCAGAACTCTAATCATACAGTACTTTTTAAGGCTTAAAGTGGATTCCAATAGACATAAACTCATGCTAGCCATTTTAGTATGGTGTGATATCAGTGTCAAAAACCGATATCCCGGATGCAAGCGTTCGAAACTTCATGCAAGCGTTCGTAACTTCATGCAAGCGTTCGTAACTTCATGCAAGCGGTCCAAAACTTTATTCAAGCGGTCAAAAAGAAATACAAGCGGCTTGAAAGCAGTGGTGTCGGACTTCTGTCTCGTTCCCAATCGGATTGGAATTGGGATCTAGGCAGTAGGTAACAACTATGGCGGAGTTACATGAAGCAATTGCTGGCCTTTGTGTAGTGATTCAGCGCATTGTTCGTTCCTACCAAGTAAGCAGAGACCCTTGCAATTTAGATCTCCTTATCTACCAGGTTTCTAAACTGTAGGAATACTGATAGCAGTCATGTACATGTACTGCAGTGACCAAGTCCTGGATGCTCAGTGTTGGGCAAAGTTTGACTTTACTTGAAGAACTTCAAAGTTCATCCTCCCTAACTAGTGTGGAGGGCTATGTACCACAACTATCTTCTGGGAATGGCAGGGGTCGTCCAAGATTGTGTATAACCAAGGAGCACTGGGATTGAATACCTACTGCATATATTGGGTTTAGTTGCTCTAAGGTGGCTGATGTGATTGGAGTGAGCTTGAGCACAATAAGGAGGAGGATGACAGAGTATGGACTCACAGTGCATGCCTTATATTCTACTATCAGTGACAGAGAATTGGATGACCTCGCTGAGCAATAAAACAGGATTTTCCCAACTGTGGATATCGCATGATGCAAGGACACTTGTTGCGTCAAGGCCATAGTATCCCACATTCCCGCAGGATCCCACATGCCCGCATCAGGAACTGTCTTCATAGAATTGATCCTGACGGTGTTGCAATTAGATGGGCTACAACCGTTCAGAGACGGAAATACACCGTACCTTCACCTCTATCCCTTTGGCATATTGATGGCAATCATAAATTAATCAGGTTAACAAAGTATTAATGTAAATGTTGCTTAACTGTGTACATCTCTTTGATCGATTTCGTTTTGTTTTTCAGGTGGAGACAGGTGGTGTATGGTGGAGTAGATGGATTCTCCCGGATACCTGTTTTTCTTAAGTGTTCAGACAACAACTGTGCAAGTACGGTCTTTCAAGATTTCATAGAAGCAGTTAGCTAGGTGGTATGGCCTTCCATCACGAGTGAGATGTGATCAGAGTGGAGAAAATGTGGATGTATCCCTGTTTATGTTAACGCATGAACTTCGTGGTCCAGGGCGTGGATCAGTGATAGTAGGCAAGAGTGTACACAACCAGCGAATTGAAAGACTGTGGAGGGATGTCTATCAGGGTGTACTTGGCCTCTATCGTGATCTGTTCTCTCACCTTGAGTCCAGTAGGATGCTGGATCCCAACAATGATCTTCACCTGTTCTGCCTTCATTACGTATTCATCCCCCGCATCAACGCTCACCTAGATGCTTGGAAGGTTGCATGGATCTAACATCCCATGAGGTCTGAGCATAATCTGTCTCCAGAACAGTTATGGACAGCAGGCCTTAACAGTATGGCAGGCTCTTCCTCACACATTGCTAGTGAAGTATTTGAGAATATGTCAGAGGTAAGAAGTACCATAATTTTTATGTGTGATTTGGCCCTACATGCGACATCTACAAGTAGACCATGAGCTCGAGGCATTGCGCATGTTATGCGTGTCTCTGGGTAATACCCATATAGCCTAGAAAACCATTCAGTGGGAATGGTGCATGCATGCATAATGGTATACTTGTGATTTGCTAGTCACGCACACCCCCACAGAGGTCTGGTGTTTTGAGTGAGCATTCTTGTCACTATAACATAATATTATGGAATTTGAGATTGCCAATGAAATCAACGAGGTCACACGTAATAATTATTGTGGGATATGTCACCGATCGATCGATCCAGGAATCAGTTTAAACAGCTCATAAACAAAGGATTTTATATCGTTGCATGATGGTTCAGCCATCTCCAACGCCGAAAAAGAACGGTTTTACAGCAATACCAGGATAACGAAGAAGTCCACCGCACTTTGGGTTCGCAGCCAATGTTTTGGGGGTTAGTGGACATCGCTGACTACTTGAAGGTAGGGCTACGCGACATAATTATAGTACAGAATGGAAATTTCTCTCATAAATTGCTTTCTTAGTGCAATCAGCACTTCATTACACCTACGCTGGACACACCTCTGTGATAAGAAATGCAACTCAACCCACCAGACATTCTCCGCCGATGCATGTGGGCATCTCCATGGGCATGAGACCAGTGATTTTTTGTTTCCTTCATGTACATGACATTGTATATAATATCATTGCATAGAGTGAAGCTGAGCACTATGGCATTGACTGGGGGGGACCAGTGCCTTGTGGAGACTTGGAGACAGTGATTGTTCCAGAAACAAACTGCCCTTTGACAACCTGCGACATGCAAGAATTACAATCTGTTGTATTACCTCTCGCATCAAGCACTGAGTATGGAGTTGATTTGTATACTAGAACTCTACAGTTTGTTAGCAGGAAATTAGATTAACATTCATTGTTGCAGCCCTAATGATCAAAGCTATAGGATAATAAGGAATGATACTGATTTTTGATTGGCAGAGATTATAATGACTTGATGATCGGTTCAAAACTGATGATACAATGATCGAAGACCACTAAGATAAGTAATACTATGGGTTAACGCAACAAGATACACTTGCAATGCCGCTTGCAGTTTTGGCGCTTGCATAAAGTTTTGGACCGCTTGCATAAAGTTTTGGAAGCGCTTGCATAAAGTTTTGGATCGCTTGCATGAAATTTTTGAACCGCTTGCATGAAGTTACGAACGCTTGCATGAAGTTACGAACGCTTGCATGAAGTTTCGAACGCTTGAATCCGGGATATCGGTTTTTGACACTGATATCACACCATATTTTAGTGCACTGCTGACTATGATTGATCTGAGCTAGCTAGTGCTGATCTGATCTGCATACACTACTATGATGTCATGTCATACCTGTTGCCATGGTTACCTATTCGCTAACTAGGCATTGCTGCGGCGCGCGCTGGGAGTGTGGCTTGTGTGCGAGGGCGTGTCGTGCTGGAATCTTGATTTTGTATGTTGAGTCTGATCTAAGACTAAAACGTCGATCTACAGTTAGCAGTCATGGCGCAACCTTGTTCTGAACCTCTTGCGTTGATGCGGTTGATCTACAACAACCTTCCTTACATAACTACTGGAGAAGCTAACAGGGATGAGAGTAACGCAACGATAGCTGATGCCTTCGCCCAGGACCACTTATTTGTAAGTCACGTATTCAAACACATACTAGTGTATTAGCTGAGATCACCATTGAAGCTACTGTCTCCAGGTATACCAACATGGCAGCTCTTTGACATCAGTTACAATGGGCTCCATGCCATAGGGATACACTGGCAAACTTTACTATCTGAAAGTGGTTGTGAAATTAAGTACATTATACATGTGCCAGCATTCAGAGCATTACATGAGCCTGGGAAATGTAGATGCCCATGCTTGCTGCCACACCCATGCTGGGTGAGCATGCCATGTATAATGGTACACATCTACCATGAATATGTCTGCAATTCATTGAATAGTCATTACTTGCATGCCAAATTGCTGCAAATGTGTGCCAACTATGCCTTGTATGGGACGGTTGGTTGTAACTTGTATGTACTTGTATGGATAAAGACAACTGCAGCAGACCTTTTGATGTCGCAGCTATTGGTTCGTTGACGCTGTAGTAATCTTGGCTTGCAGGCTCCAATTTGTTACTGGGTCTAGTTGAATGCAAACCTTGTTCCAAGGCTCCACTCACAATGACTCAGCAGCTTCATTTAGATATAGGTGGAGCCTGGGGAGTAGCCCGCCCTCACTGTGACTCCTACATCCGAGCTGTGTACAACTTCCCACCTAGTTATTTTAAAAACTACGGCTATACACACTGTTTGGTAAACCACATGCACGTGGGTAGGTTGTGTGGGGTGTGGAATCCTTATACCTTAAGTTCATGCATTATATCAACTGCTACTGTAATTATACTCCCACCATGTTCACAACCGTACTTCTTATATACCCAATTGGTTACATGCCTTTCATGCTATACTTTTGACTTTGAAGTCAATTTGATTCAAATTTTCAATGCATATACAGTTTAGACCATAATGTTTCCAGTGGAAATCAGTATCTCTGACACGTATCGTAGTCACGTGTTATTAGGCACAGCTCACTTATAGGCACATATTCACTGTTAGGCGCAGGTTCGACTCTCGTCCCAGCTTCTCGCTGTTAAACGCTGGACCCTGAAACTCTGCCATTTTCGATCCTACAGCTGAGAGCGGTATAATTCAAATTGAACCGCAATTCCTATTCAAGGAATGTCATTCGATATTAAGCGCATCTTGATTAGAGGTGCATCTTTGCTTCCTGTGGAGATATAGGCTCATGTGCCTAATAACACGCGACTATGGTATGATTTCAGAGGATACATGACACCGATGCAAGAGATTTTGATGCCATGGATAATATGCAGTACATAGAAATGAGAAGGGTCAGGGTCATTGCCAGCAGCGATTCTAGTCTGTTAATAGTGACGTGGGTCCTTCTCATGAGGTCCATAGCCACATGCATACCTACCGGAATGTACTGACTCATCCTCTCTACAGTGATTGCATGGTGCCTGCGATCTATGCTCAAACTTCCAGTTGGAATTTCACGATATCAGATACTGCCCGTAAGCTTCCTCTGCTTATATTTCCCTACATGCAGCGATCTGTGTTCTGGGGTTGCTTCATCGTCATCGCAACAGTGTTCTTGATGCTCTTGACGTTGATCTACTGCTGCTGCACCTGTTGTGTGTGTTGCCTGGGGGACCACATTGACAAGAAGAAGCCAACTGCCGTGAAGTGTGGATGCGGCCTGGTCAACGTTGTCTTCATAGTCCTTGGCCTGTAAGTGCAACGTAGATTAGCAATCATGATACAGGTTACGATGTAAAAGTTGGAGGCAGCTGCCAGATTGTTTACATAAAACAATGTGATAACATTATTCATAGCAGAAGTGGTACATGTAAACGTGTTACAAATTCAATTAACCACAGACTAATGAGGCCTTATACCTTGCGTCAAATTTGTTTCTCACGTGTTTTGACTTGTTGCACGGGTAGCCTGGTGTATTTTTGCAGGGCGTCATGAAAAGAAATCACAAAATTTGGACACGAAACGAAGATTATGCATGCCTAGAGCACGCTCTTCTTGGATGATCCGGTAAGTTTTAGTGCACATAGCTAAAAAATATACACAGATCACCGAATATCTCTTCATCACGACCTAGCAAATACTGCGTAGTAGTACCAGAGAATTTTTCAGGGTTGGGCTCCAGTCTGCCTCTCAGTAATTTGATGCAAGAGTGCTTGAGCAGTGAGTCTAGTTGCCTAGGTCCAAATACCCTGGGGCATTTTACTTTCCTGTTCCAGGAGTTTCATTTGGTGTTGTAATGTTGGAAAGGAACTTGTTTCAGACTAATATCTGTTATAGTTCCTGAGATATAAAGCAGCAAAGTTACCAGCAAAAAGTTTAATCAAATAGTACATCGTAACCTTAATTATTCTTCCAGATGCCAGCTAGGGAGTGCTTTTCTATAGCTATCTTTCCTCTCTCCAAAGATTATGTTCATTCCTGCCTGAATAGTTGTGTAGTATACAGGAGGCAACCAGTGAATGAAGGACTCATGCACCGTAACTACTATTATACCATGACTATATATAGACTGTTGCACGTGGGAGGTATTTGCTAACAGTGTGTGTAACTATAGATCTGCCATGTTGTGGTTCAGGTATTACCACTGTAAAAAGACCAGGTTGTTGTACATGTAATTGCAGTTGGATAGCATGCATTCCGACATGTTATCTCATGCATGTCTGGAGGTCATGGTACACCTTGTTGGGAGTCATACAACATGTCTGCTTGTTACCAAAGCGCCTATTAAAAGCTTCACGAACCAGAGGTATTAATAGAACACATACCCCACATGGAATTTCAATGCACTAGCTAGAGCTGTGGCTGCAACCCTTTGTCTTCCGCAGACTCTGACCCCACAAAACTAGGAGTGTGCAAAGCTGACGTCATTGACTTTGCGGTACTAAGGAGGTGGAGCCAGGGTTACGAATAAGCTGTGGACACAATAGTCATCAAGCATATGAATGCCCAAGATAAGGCTACTTTCTCAATCATGAAGTTCGTCATTTGAATTATAATCTGTGATCATGAAGAGCCAATGTAAAAGGAAATAAACAGTGAAAAGAACTGCCTTGAGCTTCTGTCAGGTATGCAACAGGTCTTATAGCGTTCTATGCCACCTGCATGTGATAGTTTAGTGACAAACATGACAGACAAAACTCACTTCATGTGTATACACAGGGGTAATGGGAGGCCATTTGAATGTTTGTCGCCCAAAGTGTTCCCTAAACATTATACAAACAAGGTACCTACCTATGTTATCAGTAATGTTTTTCTTGACCCGACACATTGTGGTCATTTTACAGTGATATAGCAGGCTGGTAGGCTCAGTTTTCATAGGTGTCAAGGTACAAGCTAGAGTACACTATAACAGCTAGGTTGAATATGAGATATAGATAAAGTGACAGCTGTCCACAGTTACACCTATCAAGAGTTCATAACACCTATGCATCTACTAGTTTGCTTGACTTGATACATGCAAGTGTTGTGGCACTGTTGAAATATTTTCAGCATGTTGATTAGTGCTACATACCAAAGCCAGATAGCCCACTATGATATGGTAGCTATGAGGGATTTGGCAAAAGATCATACTCTCTTTCATAACTGTCACAGTGTATGTATCATGAGAATTGCCCCATGCATTCACACTGCCATGCATGGCATAGCAGACTTCCAAACATCCATCTAGATAGCCTTAAGCAAGAGCGCGTGATGACATCATTGTCATTGCTGTGGATGATGATGTCATCATGTGCTCTTGTCTAAACCGTAGATCTGTATGTACGTATACAGTACGAACACATGTCCATGTTGTCTTGGTTTACTTCTGATTGGACGGCTGTAACCCTTAGCTACCATATCATAGTGGGCTATCTGGCTTTGGTCCAATAGGGCAGAACATTGGATGAGTCTGTGTAGTAGACTATTTGGTGAGTCTGAAGGATGAGCCTAATAAGAATCGAGTCCTAACAGTTATGCATCCAGCGATGGATTTATTGTACACTTTGTTCCAGAGATATTGATGTCCATGTCCAAGATACGAAGATAGCTGTTACTAGGGTGTTGTTAAGCAGCAACCTGAGGCACATGTGAAGTACAGCTGTCCAATGTGAAAACATTCGACAGCTATTAGTGTAGCAAGTGTGTACACCAAATACACTACATGCATACATACATTTGTACATAGGATATTATGGCGTAGTGAACGTTCCGAGCAGCTAACTTTTCCTGGTTGCATTAGGCTGATAATTAGGCTCACAGCAAGCATGCATAGTCATGATCATGTGTATCACATTTACTCACGCCATGTTTTGAGCATACGTAGCAGATTAATATGCCACATTTGTTCTGCAGAGCCATAGTTGGAGCAGCATTTTGGGCTGAAGTGACGGTAGACGTGACCATATTGAGCTCATTCCAGCAACTCAATAATACTGGATCCATTGCCTTCTTCGTCGTGGCTGAGCCCATACGGTGAGTATGTAAATACACTGTCCATGGGGACTAGACTTGGTCAGAAGTTAATTTGCTGAGTGTAGTGATGTGTAGCTAGGCTAGTTGGGGCGGGCGTATTTTCTCTATAATTATACGTATAACTATATATCTGTCATACGTTGTGCCATAAATCACTTGCAGCTCTTGCTCTTGCTTCATGTGTTAATTCGAAACCAGGCGCTTGAACAAATTACCCATGAATACCTGCTCAACTCCGACAATAGCAATGACGGAGACCACTGGTGGACCTGCCTATTTATTGGCTAGAGCGAAAAGGGCTACCACATGGCCATACATATAAATGTGTGGTTGATCATCTCAAGTAGAGACCAGTGTGCAGCATGCATAGCTATGATTTGGCTTAAGCCATGTGGGACGTAACTGCTACTTGTAGAAGTTGTACACGTGTGTATTTTGTATTCCCATTCCATTAGCAGTCGTCTGCTTACAACTCGCTCACGCTGGCCCCACAATGCAATGCATTCCGCTAGTAGTCATGGTGTGAGGACTGGCTCTTGATCTCAGCTGACATACTGTATAATTTCTACACCCTAACCCTGCTAATTCATACACCCCCCCCCCCCCCCCCCCCCCCCCCCCCCCTTTCTGGGGGAAATTGTTCACTTGTGTACTTTAATCAATATCCATAGACATTATTCTAATTATTCATACAGCATTAACAAACGGCTGATTGTGGCGAGGTGGAGCTAGAGGAAGTGGCCCTTCCACTTATCAAAGAAAGACAACAGCAAAGCCATTTGCATTGTCAAAGTGTAGGCTACTACTCGGCCGGGCTCGGCCACCGTTGCTCGAGTGCTTGCTTCAACTGTCGTCACCAACTGCACTGTTGTGATCACCGCCGTGTACTGACCGTTAGCTAGCCTCTTTCCCAGCTTTTGTCACTTGCAGTACATCCCAGCCCTGCCCCAGATTTTGTCGCTTTCAGTACTGCAAGAAATAAAAGCTGGGGCAGGGCCTGGGAATGAGACTAGACGTACAATGGTGGCAAAGTTGTGAGTGCCCTTTGGCATCCATTGTTCGCTTCAATAGCTTGTGGAGGTCTAGGCGTCGACGTCCCATACTTCCTAGCCATCTATCGAGACGTCAGGGTGGTGCAGAAAACTAAAGAACTTGACTCTTCACATGCCGTTGTTTCAAATCCCCTGTTTCTTGAAATATTTGGTGCTCTACAGCTACTGAACTTGCTGGTATTCCACTACAGGCACTGGGTGATAATTGCCTACCTGATCATCGTAGTCATTTTCCTGCTCCTAATGCTCCTCTCAGCCATCCTCTCTCCAGTCTGCAAGAGCCCAGCAACCATCCTTGTGTAAGACCAGCTACGTATATTGATGGAACAGTCAGTGTGAAATAGTTTAATTACCATGCACAATTTTGGACCTTAATATTTGCGGGTACTAATTTTAGCGAATTGGGCATGTAGCGGATTGGTGGTATTAATTTTAGTAACTGTTGTAGTACTGCCAATTCTCAGAATCCGTTCAAGTGGCAACCACACTGCTCCAAGTCTGCTGGTAGAGGCTAGTGCAACAGGCAGGACAAACTTACTTTTCAGAAAGGTGTTGCTCTTACCTCATAGATAGACTCTGATTCACACATTACAAGCCTCTTTCGCAGATTGCTTCATAGGCGGCTATCTCCAATTAATGCGCATGTATGTGACGTCACATGCTGCTAATACTACTGTTTTGGGGTTCAAAATTTAGCGGTTTTTTGAATTTGCAAAAATTCAATAAAATTAGTACCTGCGGATTGGTGACATTAACAGTTCATTTTCACCATAGCAAAGTAGCTTAACTTTCATACTGCAGCAACCTGCACATCCCCGTAGTGCATGCTGTGTTCTGTCCACAGATTGCTTGGGTTCTTCGTTGTGCTCACTTTCCTGACATCACTGATGGCTGGAGGAGTGTTTTTCTTCTTGATTGTGAGTACTGGCATGTAGACTTGTAATTCCTTTAGCACTTATTTAAAGGGGGAACCCCCCCCCCCCCCCCCCCCCCCCCCCCCCCCCCAACACAGGCAATTCCCCAATTATTAAAAATTTCTAGAAAGAAACACTGATTAGACAATCAAGTTTCTGCATGCTTCACTAAATTGATTCAGCAAGACGTGTAGACAGGGCCTAAAATGTGTTACTAATAACACTTTTTAGGCCCTGGCTACACGTCCATAGCCCAAGTGACTCGTACTACTAGCCCATATGGAAACTACTAGCTTTTTGGACACTACTAGCTTTTTGGACACTACTAGCCCATAATTTAGGCCCTGCGTGTAGCAGAATGTAGTTTGCAGACTACGTACGTGTATCACATAGGACTGGTTTTGATCACAATGTGAATTGCTGGTTTTGTTGAGTTTGCAATAATTAGAACGCAATACACACATTGTGCACACAACAACGTAATTGTTAATATTATGCCTTCAAGATCCAGAAACACAGTGTACGTATTTACTACGTAATCAGAACCAGTTCTATAGCCAGTTCTAGCGTAAATCCATGATGTTAGACTTGTTTCCGAGTGGACAACTTACCAACATACGTAGGTCAGGCATCCTAGGGTTGCGCTCTCACCTCCCAGACACTTGTTGCATCCATCCATCACTGGGCGGCTAGCTGGCTAGCTAACTACGTAGCTGACACCTGATGATGTGCCCCAATTAATGCTCTACATCTATGATGCTAGACTTGTTTCAATGAGTGTACAAAAGCGGCCATTCTGCTTTTCTGCAAAACTGCACTAGAGATTCCTAGACACTGTAACTAAACCATTTGTGTTTTGCTGAATTTCTGAAATCAAGTAACTGCATGTAACCCAAGAGATGGTACAAAAGTGGCCATTCTGCTTTTCTGCAAAACTGCACCAGACATCTACATGTAGTGTTTTGTTGAATTCCTGAAATCAAAGAACTGCAACCCCAGAGATGCCTTGTGGTAGTGCTTGTCTGGAATCCTTGATTTCCAGATTTTACAGAAACAGCAACTTCCAGTTTTGTGGAATTTCCAGTTTTCCTGAGATTCCCGTTTTGTTGAATATCCAGTTTCTTGAATTTCCCGTTTTGTTGAATTTCCAGTTTTCCCGTTTTTTTGCTGTCTGCCTCTACACCCACACACTAGTACATGCAGCCACACTATGCAAACTGGGGGTGCAGCCTGATAACTGTCTTGTTCTATCTATCCATAGTTTCTTGGAGACACCTGTATTGGCATTCAAAATGAAGTCAACTGTCTCGCTTCGGTGAGTATTAGAACCATGCATGTGCAGGCTTGTAGCCAGCCTTGTACAGAGGGGGGTTCGGTCTCGTCTAGAGGTTCGTGCAGGTTACGCAGCAGCCAAGAAACCGTGCAAAGCTTGCTTTCTGCTTCTGTGCACAACACAACACAACACTGGCCATTCCTTTATTTTCAGCCATCAATAAAGAGCTCTCACAGCAACTTCATGCTTTGCACTGTACTGGCACTGCTTTTTGCTTCCGTGCACAACACAACACTGACCATTCTTTTCATCCCTGCTGTAACTTGCAGCTACATGTACAGTAGTTATGTAATCCTGGTGAGTTCATTTAAGGGATTCCACCAAACCCCTCGAACCCCCCTTGCTATGATCCGTGAGATGAGGGGCGACACAACCACAATTGCACCGCCACCAACAACAGACTTACCCGACATTCGTTATTCAAAACAAATGGAAGAGTCTGGTAGCATACTGACTGGTCTGATGTGGTAGAGTTGCAGGATTCTATAAATCAGTTCTCTTCACCTGCAGGACTTTTTTGACAGCTTCTGCAACAGCACATAGTAAGTGTACCTGATCAGTTGACTCCAAAGACCAATTATGATTCATTTCTTCCTCATTTCTGCAGCCTTTACAGCTTCATTTTCTTCATCCTGAGTTGTGGCCTGGTCATCACGCTAATCTTGATCCAGGTTTTTGCTGTTCTATATGCCGCAACACTCACCGGGTAGGTGCATGTATGATTGCATTATACCTGATACAGAACTGATGTACCAGTATACAGACGTACATTGCCATGTGCTTCTGTGTTGATATGATCGATGCTGACTTCACCAGGATACTTTGAGCTTTTAGCAGTTGTTTAGTGAGGTTAATTGATCATTTAATTGAGTTCTTAAGGACTGCATAGGATCTATATATCTACAGTACATGGGGAATAAATTAGACAAACTAACAACGTCTAGCTACCAGTGATTGTGTCTGGGTGACTTGCTTGGCTTCACGTTTGTTGTAGTTAACACTTGTTTGTGTGTGACTACGTGATGGACAAAAAGATGAAAAGGTCCATAGCTACAGTGGCGGATGTAGAAATGTTGAAAGGGGGGTTCAGCAGGTTGGTTGACACATACACAACGTACCGCCAAAGGCGGTGCACAGAGCCGCAAAGTGGTGATCAGTCCGCGCAAAGTGCGGAAATTTTTTCTAGGTGTTCTTTTTAGCGATCAGGAAGTGCTCTCGTAGCATCTCTGCGAATTCTGGACACGTTCCCAGATGCAAAGAAGATTGCCTAAGTAACCAGTAAGTATCGATGTGTGGGGCTGTTAGCTTCCTTCTTTTCATCGTCGACGGATTACAACCACGTACGTGGACAGTCGATTGAACACTGCGTTATTGCTTTATTTTCTAATTATACGTATATACAGAAACAAAAATAATTGATGTAAAATTAAAATTGTGTAGCAGCGTAAACCTAGCTAGCTCAAGACTATGTCTGCCTTCAGGCTTTCAGCCCGCGAACGGTCAAGGTATTACCAACCACAGCTACAATAATACAAGTAGTTTATGTTAACAAGGGTCAAAAGGGGGGTTCGCTCGCACCCCTAGATCCCCCCTAGATCCGCCACTGAGCTACTGATCGAGAGTCAAATCAGAATTCCGCATGTGGTATTTAGCGTATTGGTATAGGTAGAAGGCTAGGCTGGGTGCGGCAAACCAATTGAGCATGGCAGGAAGTGATGTCACAATAAATGTAAAGGGTGGAGTAATTATACAAATACACAACTGTTCATTTTGTTAAACGTTTACCAAATTTAGCCCTAATACAGTATCCTTGACCTTCTCATCAATGCTAATCTTAACACTGGGCCGTAGTGACATTCAACACTTTACTGCTCTTTCATGTGCAGGAGGGATGATCGGGAGAAAGAACAGAAACAGGCAATAACCTTTCAGGAAGCTGGTGGAGTCTGGGACGCATACGGTGCCCAACACGTATTAGGGTAAATAGACATAATAGTTAGTCATCAGGTCTAAGCAATCTACGCAATTTTGGGATCATGAATGCAGATTACATTGAGGGATCTAATGTCCCGATGGCCCTGGGGCTGTAGCATCCCAAATGCAGCGAGGGCGCTTCTCAGTCTTGAGGGTTTCTAAATTGTGTAGATCCCATTGGATGACACATCTATCTTTGTAACTAATTTGTTGTACTGGGTAAGCACTTGTCATCAAAATAATTCTCAGTTGTCCGCATTATTGCATACAAAATACCCTGTGGGTGCGCTCTACATGTATAGTCCACCATCCGATGACAATTATGAGATTTAGTGACCATGCAGTGAGTAATCTGATTGGCTAGAATACCATAGCCACACATGCAGTACTGGACCTACTGGTAGCTGTGCTGCATAATATTGTTCTGCAGGGTTACTTCTCAGTCCCAAGCAGTTCCCGAGACTGTCCCAATGTCTCCAATTGGAACAGAGCCTCCCCAGGTTTGCCCAAGTTGTTGATGCTGTCATACATATTCTTCTGAAACTTTGAAGTGATAATTATGGTATACCATGCATATGTATCAGTACTAGTGCTTATGTTAATGCTTCTCTTTACAGTATGCTGATGTGGTTGATCAGAGTCATGTGGGAGATATAAAACAGTACTAGCTAGCTATTTTGTTGTACAAACTATGCTTATACATGACGTTCATTTGTATATATCCCCAAAGCATGCACTGAAGGATGATCACTTTGTATTACACATGCATAACACCACTGCCCTGCATGCATCGATCTTTGACCTTTGATCACTCACAATATATTGATTACATATGCATAACATGCACCACTGCCCTGCATCTTTGACCTTTGATCACTCACATTATATTAATTGCATGATCAACATATGCATTACGATATACGATTCAAAACAAAATCAAGCTTGAAGTTTGACAGTCACATTTCAACTTGTACTGCAATATCTCTTATTGCACAACCAATAGGATTGTTGGCATGACAACCATTTGAAGTGTAGATGAGTTTTTTGAGCTTGTGACTTCCTTTCTTTGTACTTGCACTGGCCATTAGAGCCTGATGGTCCTCATCATGGAAGTCATTATTACTCAAATCGAGGGTCATTTCTGAGAGTTGTGGAAGAGCGAAAATCGCATTGTACAATGATTTCAGGTCGTCGACATCATACACCTTCATTCTGTTCAGCAAAAGCGCTCTGAGATGGCTGACCTTTGTGCGCTGCAGAAGCCCCTGAGTTAGGATCGTTAGGAGTCCATCTTTAACACACAAAAAGTCCATGAAGCCCAGGAATTTGATGAAAGGGGACCAAAGCACCTTCAAAACCTCCCGAGTCAATCCTTGGAATGTCAGGGTGTCATTGCCGATATGGATATATATGCAGATGGGATCCACAGGAAACCGGGTAACAGTATCACAAATCCTTTGTACGTCCAAATTAGACTCCGGACAACAAACAATTTCCAATTTCTTTAGTGTTGATAATTGGTACCCAAATAGCGATTCAGGAGGATGAAGATCACCATTTGAGAAGGGGATGGAGAGAGACTTGAGATTCGAACTGGAGTGAAAAGTGGTTGCTGGAATTTGGGGAAACACAATTGGGAGGAGAGCAAATGGGCAAGAATCTTGTGTGACCATGGCTCCACCAATATTGACATTCTGCAGATGGGCAGTGGGTGTGTTTAGGAATGCACGCACGATATTCACCAGAGCATTAGCTGGAATGAGACAGCGAGAAACACACAGAGATTTGAAACTTGGTTTCACCACTAAAGCTGGAAGAAAGTGAAAGAGATCGTCAAATCCCTTATAGCTAGTTGCTGAATTCAATGTGAAGCAACCAAATTCCTTCTGAATGTTCATCATTCCGGCCAAAACAACTTCCTCCAATCCTTCTTGACTGGCTAGTATCGCAACGATGTTCTCTCTGCAGTTGTACAAATTGCAGGTCTTTCCCTGTGCTTGCAAAACACCACCGGAGTCGTTTCCAATGATCTTGATCGTTTTCAGCTTTGTGTATGTCACAGTGTCGTCGGATGGTGAACAATACTCCCGATAATTGTCTGTCGCAAAAATGTCAAAGAGTTGCGGTAATAACTGTTCCAGAATGGTGACACAACCAGAGATGCTTATAACTTTCAAACATGCTGTGTGCGACGAAGCTTTAGCTGCTGCTTTGAGGAGTATGAGTATAGCATCCATGCCAGAGATTTCATTACCAGAGAAGTTCATATGAAATTCCTCCATTTGGGCAAAGAGACGTTGCAGATCGACATTACCAGGACAATTAACATCTTCAAAGCACTTCAGACTGTCGTCAACGCATTGAAAACCTTTGGTGCATAACACCTTTGGACACCAGCAGCAACACTTATTAAATTGTACAATTCCATCAAGGAGTGTAAATCTTGTGCGGTAATGTGAGTATCGAGGAGGCAGGTACATAGTGGAATGATTGTTGATTGCAATAAAGGAAGCAAGAGGCGGTTCTTCTATTGTGCACTCCACTGAGAACAGCAAGCTAACCAAGAGTATCCGTTTGGTTGTTTTGTAACATTCTGGTTCTAAGTTGCCAAGATTCTTGAATAGCTGATCTACGGGCGAAACATTCAAGAGCAAAACTCGGGCAACAGTATTTAGAAATGAGTCCCTATGGGTGGACATCTTCTGAAAGTATGTTGAAGAACTCAAATCACGTTTCTTAACCAGTTGCTCCCAAACAGCCTCCATATTGATGTCGTATGAAATCATCGGCAGTTGTTCAAAGCGACAGAGGTCAACCAGTGGAAGAATGAGTAGCAACCGTCGACGGAGAAGTGTGGGAACCAATGAGAGGCTCCACACGTGGAAGTGCTCCAGATTGGCTACAATGAAGTAGAGGCATTGCTGTTCCAGGCACGTTATCATCTTTCCCCAAACCACGAGCAGGAGCTTGAAGATCACGATATTGTATAAACAACTAGGGCAGCTATGGCGATTTTTTTTTGTGTACACGTTGTGGATCGGATTACGTGGGTGGAGCTAAGCTCGCCATAATTAACGGTCTGGTTCCCAGACTAGAACTTATGGATCGGGAACGAACTACTCAATTATACACACGTGTGTGTAAAGTGCATTTTCAAGTTCTGGTGACCTGGCTGATGCTGGCCTCGCTTAAGCGCTTACTCGGATGGAGATCACGCGCAGGATGATCTCTTACGCTCAGCTGCAGCACCTCTACACCTGCATTAGAAGCAGCCGACTGCTAGGAGCAAGAATTTGCAGGAGTGAGTCACTTGTCGTATACTCTGTGACTGTGTGTGGGTGTGTGCATGTGTTATAGCTGGTCAGGCATGTAGACTGACCAATGTATGGATGGCTGGACGAGCCCAAGTGAGGCTGATTCCAGTCAATGATACTTGACAGCCCATCAGAGGTAGTCTCGTCCCTAGTCTGGCAGGCCAGCCCCTCAACTTTTCCCCAGCACAGATCGAACTGTGGACCACTTTACTTGAACTCTACTCAAAATCCGGCGGATCCAATCAGATTGTAGCTGTCACGTGATCTTTCAATTTGCTCAGTACAAGCTAGCATTGAGGACTGACAGAAGTCCCCTGCGTTTGCTACTCTCCGGCACAGCAACCAAACAGACAGATGTACAAGCAGCAGTCGAAGTTAGTGGGCCGGACTCGACTGACTACAGTTATGACGTAAAGACATGACTTCAGTTGCATGTTTTTGTACTGAATATAGTGGTCCAAAGTTTCTTGACCTACACATGCATTAGTCTCGCAAGCCAGCCTCTTTTTCGACGAGGGGGCGCGCGCGGAGGGGGAGGGGGAAAAGAGTCTGGTGACTTAAGCCAACATTTCGTTACCCAGTGGAATGCAATCAACTGTAACAAATGAAAAAGTCACATGATAGCTATCCAATTATTGCCCACAACTTTCAAATGTGCGACTGCGAAGCAAGGCTCGCAAAGCTCTGGAGAGTAGTAACCGTTGAAAGGTGAGCCAGGGAAAAGCCTTCAGCAGTATATACGTAGTAACAAGGCGATTTTCCAGTGCCGGTTAGAAGACTAACGAGTACATCCCGTCCGCTGAAGGAGTTCTTCACTGCTAATTCTTGCTTGGGGCACAACCTTGGATAGCCTAGTTGCGCTTTGCAGCGATGGCAATCGCACGCACTGTCTCTCTGAATTACGCTATGAAAATCATGTGACTGCTGCAATCTCATTGGCTCTACCCACACTCCAGCAGAGAAAACGAAATGTTGGCTTAAGTCACCAGACTCTTTTTCCCTCCCCCCTCCGCGTGCGCCCCCTCGTAGAAAAAGAGGCTGGCTTGCGAGACTACACATGCATACTGTAAAGTGGTCTCGTGCTGGAGAAAGTGAAAGCTAGCTTGTTAGACTATCTTGTTTTTCCCCAGTTTTTGACCACTTGTGGTATGTACTGCAAGTGGTCAAACAGATGGGAACTGCCTGGGAGTGAGGCTAGGGTAGGTGGGGTAGTTATGGGACACAATTACAATTTTGGTTACAACTTATAAGGATGCCTGTTTCCTGAGCTAATGATGAGTTGGAATCCTTACAGAATCCTGCTTACCAGATGACGATGAAGTTTTGATTGAAGAGGCGACGCCAAGTTCTGCTTCTAGGTGGTTAATTTTAAGCCATGCGATGAAACTGGGGTCACCGATGTGATGCTTTTGTTTCTTGTTCTGGTGAGAACAAAGGGCTACCAGGGGTTGGAGGTGAGGTTGTTTTAGTATTGTCAACATTCCCTGGCTGTGGACGAAGAGCCTTGGAGGGAGGCAGCTGCTGATCTGTTACTTCTCCAGGGTTAAGAGGGTATTACCCCTTGAAGCCACTCGTAGTTTGGCCAAACCTTTGCAACGAGTGATGCCAATTTGTCAGGTGTTAATATGACACTGTGATGCTTAGCAGACTTGCTGCAGGCTTTGGAGAAGTAGCTCTTGAATGACTTAAACACCCCAACGTCCAATGGTTGTTAGAATATGAGTGGTGTGTGCAGGTAGACATGACAGACTGACGTTGTTTTCACGAGCTCGCTTGATTCAGTTGAGGTATGGGATGCATGTCCATGCTGAAGCAGTAACACTGGTCTGACTGGGGGAATGTGATGTAGGATACCATCCATATAGAGTTCTGAGTTAATCCAGCCACTCTCACTACTAACGAATAGTGTGCCTGGAACAACTCCTTCTTTCAGCTTGTCAGGTACCGCCTTTTTTCAGGGTATGTCATCATGGGAGATTCGTAAAACGTACCCACTGGCAGAAACACGAGAGAGATCCGCTTACCCCTCTCTGCCGATGTCATCCAGTACACATTACGGCGCCCAAGCTCTGCTGCCACCTTCCCTGGCTTGTGTGCCACACTTATGCCAGTCTCTTCTGAATAGCATCGGTTTTGAATTTATAACGAGGTTGAGTCATCCATACATCTCCTTAACAGTTTCCCTACAAAGACCAAACCCCATATCAGCCATCTGCACTAGGTAGGTACCTGGCTAGCCTACTCTCCTCTTCCTCAGTGATAACAGTGGGCGTCCCTGGCTTTTATCCAGGTTCAACGCTACCATTAACTTGCCTCCTGAGCATTTCTACGGTATGTTGTGCAGCTGAGCAGCTTCCCTTGGACCTTTTCTGTTATCATGAATGCTTTTGACTGCTGCCGTCATGCTTTCTTTGCTTACGCTTCTGTACAGATCAGTCTTTGGTAGAAGCCATTCAAGGTATCTGCATACAGATTTGTCAGACTAGGCCTAATAACAGTTACTTTCAGCACACACATACATGCATTTCATAGGCATTCATACATACAGGCTTCTGTGGTGCGAGTGTCGTGTGACTGCTGAAAGTATGACTATACATCACTTGCATCACTCATAGTGAGGCTGTAATACTTAGCTTGCACTACTGGTGAGGGGTACCGGCTACCAGTTGCCACTCATAGTAAGCCTAGAAATAAGTACGCATATAGGTTATGCTTATCATCACCTGGCAAACGTCTGATGGAACGTACGGACAATCGCACCAACACGAGTTTCTGTAATCACCTGGATAACGTCTGATGCTCACGAGTTTCTGCTGTCTATAAAAATGTGCATGCACGGTACAAAGTGAACTTTGAACCCTACTGAACTCTGAACCTTATTGAACTTGCAGCTATAGCACTTTATTAATTACCACATTTACCAGGTGGTATATTGCAGTAGTTTAGTTAACATTCGTGGAAGTGTGTCATATTACCCGCTGTCTCGCAATGCACCCTACATGTCATACAGCAGATTTGGGTGTGCTCTTATTGCAAATGTGTCATTCCTCTCTCTCCTAATGCCAGCTGATATAGATTCATTAGCTCTTCTTCCCCAGGGTTTTTCCAGCCGGACCTAGACCACTCCCCTCCGGACGTTACCCACTCCCCTCCGGACCTTGCCTGCTCTCCTTTGGACCTTGCCCGTTCCCCTCCGGACGTTGCCCGCTCCCCTCCGGACATTGCCCACTCCCCTCCGGACCTTGCCCGCTCCCCTCCGGACGTTGCCCGCTCCCCTCCGGACCTTGCCCGCTCCCCTCCCTTCACCCGGCAGCGCTGCATGAAGCTGAGATCCCTCTTCACTGAGCATCATGTCATCGCAACCATTGATGCCTTCCTCACACTTGGACTGGTAGGTGTCTTAGATAGTACGTACTTCATCAATGTGTGATTACAACCAGAGATGTAACTTGGAAACTGAGGAACATCGTTGGTGGCATTATAATTATTGTCTTCTGGTCCTCAATTGAGTGAACTGGCTTGTCCCCTCAGGTTCGCGATGCGGAGCCACTGTTTAATATGTACCGGAGGCAAGGTCACCAGTTTGATGTGGAGGTGTACAACAAGATGCTGTTTGGCTGGATAGACAGAGTATGTTTTATAGTACAATCAGTGAAGCCCATCTTCATTTGGTGGGCTGCATGTGGAGTTGCCTTGTGTGTACGATTCCCAGTCTCAGTAGCCTCGTTCCCAGGCCCCATCCAGCTTTTCACCACCTGGTTGCTCTTGCACACACTCTCTCAGGGTCACTGGGTGCTGCCAATTAAGACAATGACAATTCTTCGTGCTACTGAAAACAGTGTCGGCCTGGGAATGAGGCTACAGTCTCAGGCCTGAAGGCAACTAAACGTGACGGTCTCACTCACTCCCAGACCCTGGGTCTTATTCCCAACCCCCCCCCCCCCCCCCCCCCCCCCCCCCATGAGTCTAGCTAGCAGTGGTCATTGACAAGGGAACAGTGGTGAATAGGATTGTGCGAAGTGGGTGGAAGGTTTGGTTTCTTGCAAGTCTGTGTACAGTAGGAATGTTCTTCACATGTTGTTCAGGGCGGCAGTTTCTGCAGAGAGAGGACTCGCCTGTTGTATGACAGCATGGAGGGGGACAGTGTGCAGCCAAACTGCCAGACCTATGCTGCCATGCTCATCCTTTATGCCAGGTAGGAATGGACAGTTGTTTCGATGACTGGAGTGGGCAGAAGCTTGCTCCATTCCTGCCTCCCCTCCCTCCCTCCCTCCCTCCCTCCCTCCCTCCCTCCCTCCCTCCCTCCCTCCCTCCCTCCCTCCCTCCCTCCCTCCCTCCCTCCCTCCCTCCCTTTTTTTTTATTTTTTATTTTATAAACATCTCCTTTATTGCATGTGAGGGGTACATACAAGGAGGCTTAGAGGTCAGCCATTGTCAAACATGCTGAGCTATTGCGTGGCACAAATAATGTAGGCTGTCTCTAAGGGCTAGGATGAAAGTGGTAGAAATAATGTTATATACAATGTAAAAGGTGGGTTTGATATAATATAAAATGTGCTTATGTCGAAGAGTTTCTGGTTGTCTAAATCCGAGGATGGCCTTTCTACTGACATCCTGCAGAAAGTTGTGTCTGATTTTCTGACTGCAGCTCTTGAGAATGGGAAACAGGCGTTTAAAGCCCTCAATGTTCAGAAAGCCTCGACTACCGACTTTGAGGGTTACAGTGCTTGTGTCAAAACCATTCCTCCTTCCTGCCTCAACGAGATCTTCGTACTTGTTCACTTTTCGTCTGTGTGCATCTTCAAAGTTTGTCTCATAGCACACTGTCAACTCCACAAGAACAGCCGATTTCTGTGTTGAGCTCAACAGGACAACATCGGGTCGGAGGTCAGTTGGAGTGATGCAAGCAGGGAAGGTGTACTCTGAGCCTGGCAGGTCTGTGAGGATATCCAGATCTTTTGGGCAATTCTCTCTCACAAAGTCATCAATCACCTCCAGGACCGCATCATGTCTTGAATTGTACCTTCTCAGTTCAAGTGCCACCTTCCCTCCCTCCCTCCCTCCCTCCCTCCCTCCCTCCCTCCCTCCCCCCACACGAGGTTTTGAAGTGTGAAAGCCTGTACAGTCTGAGCATAAGCAGCTGTAATGCTGAATAAGTAGGCAAGACAGACAGGAAGTGATGTAATCACTTCCTTTCTGATGAGATTCATCTAAGATGAATCTCATCAGGCCGCCATTGGGTGGGCAACCCAGATGGGGCACAGCAAGCAATGCCAGAACCTGGCTGGCACCAACAGCCATACGGTCGTTTAGTTTGGCACTGGCACAACCCACCACAGAAGTGGGGGGTAAGCACTGCATCTCCGCCGAAACCAATGATGACCCATCATCTTAAGCTAATCAGGAGGAAGGGAGAAAAGCGCTCTAAGGAGAGAGCGATGAGGGTAGAACGGAATAGCGCCACAGGGAGACCGAAGCCTCGGCAGGAAGAGAGGCAAAGGGCCATGAGACAGAGTAGACTGGGGACAGTGAAAAATCTGATCAGCTTAGACGCCATCACCCGAGATCTTAACCTACATGCCCAAATCAGAGGATGGTTCGGTGACGGAAGTCTCTCTTTTGGACGGCACGGGACAGGTACATGAGACCATGCGCACGGAAGAGGACGGAGTCAGCAACAATCACCAGGTGCACCTTGGTGTCTCCTGGGAACACGTAACAGTGCTTGCCTACTGTGTAATAGTATAGTCAGCTGCCCCCGTGAGTTGGCACGGGTACGACGTGCTTAAAAGCACGCAGTAAGACTGTTTCGTCCCTAATTTAGATGGCGCCGGGACTCATCAGCAGGCTGCGCCCCTCCCGAAGGAGGAACCCCCAAGGGGTCAGGCTCAGGTCAGGCTCACAGAGCGGTTCGGTGGGATAGGCAGGGTCATGCCACGCCACGAACGAGGCGCACCCGGAACGGGCAAGGAACCTCGAGGGCTCCATGGTGGTTGTGGCAGGATTGTTAGGGGCCTACCAACCTGCAGCTAAGCTCCCCATTAGCTTAGTCTACCAGCCCGCAGGGCTGCCATATCCCCGCCGTACCTGGTCAGTCCTTCCCCCTCCCTCCCTCCCTCCCTCCCTCCCTCCCTCCCTCCCTCCCTCCCTCCCTCCCTACTTCTCCCCTCCCTCCCTCCCTTCCCTCCCTCCCTCCCTCCCTCCCTCCCTCCCTCCCTCCCTCCCTCCCTCCCTCCCTCCCTCCCTCCCTCCCTCCCTCCCAGTATGTCTAGCGTGTAGCTATAACTGTTCTGCTGTTGTCCTATAGGCACAGTGACTGGGAACCTGCTGAAAAGATTATTCAGGAGATGGAATCCAAGGTGTGAGTCAATGAGTTAGCGTCGTTCCCGGCCCGCACCATTTTCAGTTGCATGAAGAACTGCGGAGTTTCTTCATGCATCAGAAAAATGGCACGGTCCGGACCTGGGAACAAGTGGCATCATGTGCGCACAGTTTTTGTATACCTATAATGTTGCAAGCTTTGGAGAGAGAGAATAATCCACAGAAAAAATTCTGGGACCAGCTGGGATTCGAACCCAAGACCTTTTGAGTACTAGTCAGACGCTCTTACCGCTAAGCCACTGGGCCCACGGCAGAGGAGCGGAAGCAAGGCTGTATATAACAGCGCAGGCTAGAGGACTTAGCCAATTCCAGCTGTCTTTCTCTCTCTCACGGATGTTGTGCATCACTTTGAACTTCATTCACACAATTGCAACAGGTATGATGCCAGTACCTAATATACTCAACAGAGTTGAAAGTATATCAGCTAGATGTACAGTGCATGAGTTAGTCCCTGTGGAGTGAATTTTCCACTGATCTGTCGGTAGAACACATGTTCCTAGCTCCTTCCTTCCTGTGGTTTTAGCCTCGTACCCAGGGCTCTCGGTAGGACACATGTTCCTATAGCTCCTTCCATCCTGTCGAACCCAGGGCTCTCAGTAGGACACGTGTTCCAAGCTCCTTCCATCCTGTGGTTAGCCTCGAACCCAGGCCTCTCGGTAGGACACATGTTCCTAGCTCCTTCCATCCTGTGGTTAGCCTGGAACCCAGGTCTCTCGGCAGGACACATGCTCCTAGCTCCTTCCATCCTGTTGAACCCAGGCCTCGGTAGGACACATGTTCCTAGCTCCTTCCTTCCTGTGGTTTTAGCCTCGAACCCAGGGCTCTCGGTAGGACACATGCTCCTAGCTCCTTCCTTCCTGTGGTTTTAGCCTCGTACCCAGGTCTCTCGGTAGGACACATGCTCCTAGCTCCTTCCATCCTGTCGAACCCAGGCCTTGGTAGGACACATGTTCCAAGCTCCTTCCATCCTGTGGCTATAGCCTCGAACCCAGGCCTCTCATTAGGACACATCAGGGTTCTTTTTAACAATTTTAGTCTTGGGCCAGATTGGCCCAGTATTATAGAGCATGCTGCGCCATATCACATGCACACTGCGCCATGAATAAAATGGGAAAGAAAATGGTTTTCAATGAGCAATATACAATACAATGATCCTGCATGACGCTTCAAGTATTCTAGCTTCCAGCCAGATGGTGGAGGTAACTTCGAAGCAGCCCACTCACTGGAGTATCCTACCTCTCTGCAGTCAGTGCAGTATGCTGTATCTTGCAAAGGGTTGTAGTTACACTACGGGAAGAGCTTTAGCCACGAGGTCTTGAAAGAACGGCTGGCCACGCCTTGCTTCCTGGAATCGCTGGAACCGCTAGAACCGCTGGAACCGCTGGCTTTGTCAATCGTTTCAGTATCCACGGAGTCTTCTCGTTGGTTCTCGCCATCAGCACGCAAAAAAAACTCAGACAGAACACTTTGCTTCGCCATGCTTTCGTGGCCACCAAGCACGTGCATACATATTACGCAATTGATATTCAGGGGGCCGGGGTCCCCCGGTTTTACTGGCGCAATGCACAGGAGCGTTGTGCACCAGAAGGATGCCTTACTGCGCCATTTGCGCGCAAAAGTAGCTTAAAAAAAAACCCTGGGACACATGTTCCTAGCTCCTTCCATCCTGTGGTTAGCCTCGAACCCAGGGCTCTCATTAGGACACATGTTCCTAGTTCCTTCCATCCTGTGGTTAGCCTCGAACCCAGGGCTCTCGGTAGGACACATGTTCCTACATGTAGCTCCGTCCATCCTGTGTTTAGCCTCGAACCCAGGGCTCTCGGTAGGACACATGTTCCTAGCTCCATCCATCCTGTGGTTAGCCTCAAACCCAGGGCTCTCGGTAGGACACATCCTTCCATCCTGTGGTTAGCCTCGAACTCAGGCCTCTCAGTAGGATACATGTTCCAAGCTCCTTCCATCCTGTGGTTAGCCTCGAACCCAGGCCTCTCGGTAGGACACATGCATATTCCTACAAGTTGCTCCTTCCATCCTGTGGTTAGCCTCGAACCCAGGCCTCTCGGAAGGACACATGTTCCTCCGTCCATCCTGTTGTTAGCCTCGAACCCAGGCCTCTCGGTAGGACACATGTTCCTCCTTCATCTATTTGCTACAGTCGCTCGATATTAGGCACACTTGTCTCTATCTCAACAGGAAATACGAGCCTATAAGCTAGATGCTCTTAATCTCTAATGACATTGCGCTTCATTTCGCTTTTTCCACTCCATTGGATCGAAAATGGCAGCTTAAAAAGAGTAGCTTGGACGAGAGTCGAACCTTGAGCCTAACAGTGAATAAGAGAGTTGCACCTACATGTACTAACACACGACTACGGTAGTTATCCTCGTACCCAGGCCTGCACATGCCCCCCCCCCCCCCCCCCCCCCTCCATCCCTATAGTTGACCTGGTAGGTAGCTACTGCTGATGGCTATTGTAAAGTCCTTGCCATTTAAGTAGCAACACTAATTTTGAGGTGCAGTCTTTCTTCTAACCTGGACCGTCAATCCTACCGTGGTATCCTCTCCTCACCCTCCAGGGTCACCAACTGAAGCACATTCTCCACACGACAATGCTGTCACGAGACCAGACTGGCCAGATTCTGAAGGTAGTAGATGAGTCAACTTTAAAATAGTGATGTTTAACTACGTTTCAAGGGTCCTCCAATGGAATATAGACGTGCTGGTATCCGTCATGTATAGCCTTGAAATTAAGGCTTAACTTCTCTTCCTGTTTG
>OZ007508.1:12606655-12799338 GCA_963931865.1 Axinella damicornis
GCATGGGTATGAGGCTACATGGAATGTGTCTGTTTCCTCTAGTCCAAGCTTTGTTATTTCTCAGGGGTACGCAGAAGTTCAGTCGATAGTGGTTGGCAAAGAGATGAGAGATGATGCGTCACAATCGAAGGTACTGGTACAGTAGCACATTCATGTAGATATGGATTTTTCTATTCTGAAAGCCATTTTGTGTACCCACCAGCTGTTAGCCAACCCTGCAAGCTGACCTTTAACCTCCTGCACTACAGATCACCTTGGCTGATCTGAAGACCCAGTGGAAAGCAGCGTTGACTGAGGCCATTAGGAAAGACGTGGAGGACTTCTACACAGTCATGAGGGTGCTGCCATGTATGTTTGTGGGAGGGAGGGCCGCAGTATTATGTATGTATGGGTATATCAGTGTACCATGTTGCCAATAGCGTATGATGACATCATCGTCATGACGATGATGTCATCTTGTGCTCTTGATGTTGTTTATAGTCCTGTTCAGGGTTTCATACAGGATTTTTTGCTGGGGGTGGAGACTTTATATGGGATAGTAAATTGAAGCGCGTAAAGCAGACGGTATGCCTGTTCTAGGGGGGTCTGCCCTAAGATTGAATGTGGTGGGTTTTCAAACACTTGTGTTCAAAACCACCCCATGTTAATTCCAACTGACTTGTCTAAAGACATCACCCCATTTTAAATTCTGGGGGGAGAGACTCTTGCTGGGAGAGGGGGGGGGGGGGGGGGGGGGGGGGGGAGGCAAGATACCACAGTGCATATGAAACCCTGCTGTTTACTCTGGGAGAAGATGGCTGCACTTTGGTGTCCGTTTTCTATCTTGGGTTGGTGCTAAATGTGACCAGATTTGGGAAAATCCGGCACTTCCCGGATTTATTGATTTTGTGTTAGAGGCAATTATAGTCACACAGCAACATTTCGGCGAAAACGCGGTTATTACAGCAACGGGTCAGCAGACCCATGGACTACAAGATATCGGAGTATAAAGCCTGGATCTACTTCCATTCCGGCGTTATAAGCCCGAACTCAAGCTATATCGTCGTGCATAAATTAGTATACGGAAGGCGTTGCTACGCACACAGAACGAACTACTTACCACAAACGGTGTCATTTCACGCTGTCCTCTGGTTTATTCTGTCCATTCTCACTCCGTCTGACCTACCTATCTATCGGATGAGTCGCGAAAAACACGGCTAGCTAGCTAAAGCACGAACTAAACGCGTCCAGCTACTTAACAATGGACGACACGTAACACGGATAGTATACGGAAAATAATCACATACCATAGCAACGTCAAAAATTGCATTTACACGGAAAGCAGTTTTGCGTATTCCGTGCGCGTTTCGAGCTGTATCTCGGCAACTGGATGACCGATCGCTTTGAAATTTGCTCTACGGCAAGATGAAAGGTAGCGGTTACCATTTCCGGTGTTAACTCAATTTTTCCAAAATCCGGGAAGTGCCGGGTTTTCCCAAATCTGGTCACAAATGTCTCCAAGATAACCTTGGTATGTAGTTGTACATGTACTTCAATCAAGCTAGCAAAGAGGCCATAGCCAGGCTGGAGGTTTTCGAATGTAGTGACCATAGGTGTGTGCCACCACCAGATGTATACTAAACATTCTGACATCACAAGAAGATCAAGATGAATGCACAGCTGTCATAATGTAATTGAGTGCATGTACTACTGAGGAACTAGATTTGGTGAGTTGATATAGAGCTGAGACTAGTCTTGTGCCCTGACATCCACGCCCACCATCCGAGAACATCTGGTCGCTTGAGTTACATTTCTTGTCACAGGTGTGTGTCAGTAGATGTAATTGAAGTGCTGATTATACGCAATTTGTCAGAGAAATTTGAAGATAGACACTCCTTTCTGTATTGTTTGTCGTGTAGCCCTACCTTCAAGCAGCCTGGGCGTTCACTAACCCCGAAAACATCGGCTGCTAACGAAAGGGTAGTGGACTTCTTCGTTGTTCTGGTATTGCTGTAAAACCATTGTTTTACGAAGTTGGAGATGGCTGAAATGTTTTTAGAAGCTATGAAGGGGGTCGTGAACCAACAACGAAGTAAGTCCTCATTACTAGCTGTTTAAACTGAGCTGTGTTTGACTCCTCGATTGATCGGTGACATAAGCACGCGCTCTTCAATTTCATTGACCATCTCAAATATTCCTGATGGGAAAGGTGTTAATGACAAGAAATCGCACTCGAACTACCAGACGTTCTCTGCGGGGGCGCTGGTGGACGGCTGGGCGCAAGACTAGACTACATAAGCCTTCTACTTCTGAAAGAAATTTTAACCTTTCTGGAAAACAATTGGAAACCAGCTTGCGCTATCCACATGTGGGGATGAACTCAGAATCAGGATTAAATGAGTGTAAACAATTGGTGGAGAATTGGCATAGTTCAGGTCATAGGTAACCATGGTTACGCTATGGTGCTGCAAGGGAGCACACAATTAATGAGTTCAGCGCTGTGACTTAATAGTATGCATTGGACATCGCTAATCAGTCTTCCAATCTAGTTCAATGTAAACCGGTTTACACACCCTCCCACCCCCCACCTCCATACGGCTCCAGGTATATCGTACCCGGGCCCGCATCCATAAGCACCTCCAACTCCATGTACTGTCCCACCCTTTACCTCCATATATCCTCCCTCCCATCTCCCACCCTCCCACCCCACACACTCCCACCTCCACTTCCACGCACTCTCCCACCCCCACCTCCATACCCCCCACCCTCTCACCCCCACTTCCATTCACCATATGATGTTTACTGTGTATGGCCACTGTTGCTCACTTTGACCAATGCTGGCAATCCACATGACATCCCATAACGTATGTAAACAAACCATGAGACCGGCCATACATATGAGATCAACTCACCAGGTGAAAGCAATGCCTGATGCATCATTCTGATACCGTAGGCACTCTAATTATGCGTTCTTTCTAATTCTGCGTCAAAATTCAAACTCTCAAACTGATAATTTCCAATAATGCGTCTCACTCCGAGGACTAATTTGCGTAATGCGATTATAATGGCAGCATGGCAGCTAGCTCGAAGCGCACACAGTACAGTTGAACGGCGAAGAGGGTTCATCACGTCATTGCCTGTGAACACTGATTTATAAAGACACAGTTTCGATATGGCTGCAGGGACATCAGTGAAGGTACGAGAAAGCAACTCACTTATGTATTCTGTGCCCCAGGATACGGACGCCCCATGTAGGAGAAAAGGCAGCGACAGTCCGACAACCGGGAAGAAACACAACCGCTATGCAATAGCCTTGTCTACACTCGTCTGAATTTAGTACCTAGTGTTTTCTAATCATGTGTCGAAATTTGTCGCCGTTTGGCTGACAGAATTTCTATTGTTGCGTTGCATTTCATTTTTTGAGCGACGCACGATTAGAGCGCCTACGGTAACTCACTCAAGGTATAGCCAGGTCTCGTTCCCAGAACTTTCATCCAGCTCGTATATTGCTTCAGTATACCGCACTATTAATAATGATCGACTCTGGGGTTGGTTGGGTCTGAGACTAGGTACAGCACAAAGGCTTCATTCCGTGCCATTGCTATAGTAACGCCTCCTCTATAAGCAGTCTACATTTAGTTCAGATCGCACATACGGTTGCGGAAGTATGCATCTCTGTAGCATGCACATTTGAAAATGTGTGAAGTGGTCTCTTTCCCACATACGGTCCTGCTTGAGTTTTGGTTGTAAGTACAGTCCTTGAAACTGCTGTCTGGTGGGAATCACAACTCTGGCACCCCAATGCAAACATCCGCTCTCCACTGTCAACTCCTCCTTCCTTGCCTGAAAAGGTTTCAGCTCTGAAGAGATCTGAGCAGGCCAACCTCTCTGCGTGTAGGAGTATACTCGACTCAACAAGGGGTCGCTTCGAGTGCCTCCGGCTAACTGCACTGTGGTCACAGGCAGACTGTCCAATTGAAAACGGCAGGATCGGACACCAACTCTTCAGCTCGAAACAAGCGGAGTGGCAACCAAAAGAGACCATCGGCATTAAAGTGTGCTGCTGTTGGATGAAACTTAATGCTATAGGAATAGGCAGAGAGACACACTGCCCATTGCTAGAGAGTAGTGAGGGGTTTGTGGTCTGTCACTAAGGTGAAGTGGTGACCGTTCAGATAAGTATGGAACTTCTTGATTCCGAAAATAAGGGACAAAGCTTCCATTTCCACTTGGGCATAGTTGCATTCACTTGGCAATAGGTTGCGGGATGCAAATGCAATGGGGCGTTCCTGCCCATTTGGCATCACGGCCCCCACTCCGTATGCACTGGCATCTCCTGCTAACCACATAGGCAGGGTCGGGTCATAGTGCACCAACACATTTGGTGAGACCAGCTTCTCTTTTGCCAGGCAAAAAGCTTCAGCACACCTCTTTGACCACCTCCAAGGTGTCTCTCGACTCATTCAATGGGTGCAGCAACGATGATGCATTTGGTATGAATCGACCGTAATAGTTGATAAGGCCTATAGGAATGACCTTAACTCTTGGTTGGAGCTGGAGCCCTGGTGATGGCTTCCAATTTGCTATCTGTAACGTGAAGCCCATCAGCATCAATATGATATCTGTCCCAAGAATTGGACACTGGCTGCAGGAAATGGCACTGTGGCTTCTTCAGTAAATGCCATGCTTTTGAAGTCTTGAAAGGACCTCTTCAAATTCTCCAAGTGCTCAGTCTCTGTCGGACCCGTAATCAAGATGTCATCGATGTAGCATATGACCCCCTTGAGGCCTTGCAAAATGGTATCCATTGTCTTCTGAAAAACAGCTGGTGCCGAGGCCACCCCGAATGGCAAACGGTATAACGGTATAGGCTTCAGTGTGTGTTGATGGTCAAGTAAGGGCATGAATCCTCTTCTGGGATGGTTGTATGCATGAGAAAGGTCTAACACTGTGAAGTGCTTGCCTCCCGCCAGCATGGCGAAAGGTCCTCTGGATGTGGCAGCGGATACTGGTTGACATCCAGTACCGGATTTACCATATACATGTAGCCCCCACATATTCTCACTCGGCCGTCTTTCTTAATTTGGCACAACAACGATTGGGGCGGCCTACTCAGAAAACTCCACTTTCTCAAGGACACTGAGGCCTTCAAGACAATCGAGCTCCTCTTCGACGAAGCTAGGTCCTTCATCGCGAGGCACAGATCTGGGCCGATGATATCTTGGAGTATATATAGCAGATGGTGCCACAGACAGTTTGAGTAGGCGTCATAGTACCCAGTTCATCTGTGAAAACGCTGTTGTACTTCTCCAACAATTCTGTAAGAGAGCTTGAACGTGGCAGAACAGCCAATCGATGCTGGCCCAGTCCAACTTGATGTGATGGAGCCATTTTCTGCCAAGGTGGGAAGGTCCACTGCGTTCCACAATCACAAGCTTCAAGTCTTGTGAGGGCCGCTGCTGGTACGACATGCTATATAGCTGACAGGGATCTCACCAAGGATTCTCATCGGCTCCCCTGTGAAGGTGTGAAGTTTCTTGTGTAGGTGTGAAGTTCCACTTTGGATGCCGCCAGAGCAGTATACTCAAAAAGATGCCTGACTTGGAAGCTTCAAGAACATTATGAAGATACTGACAAGTGACTACTCAACTGTTCTCAAAATCACAAATACCTTCAGTAGTGCACCATGATGGAGCAGCTTTAACAAAGAAATAGTTAATTGCATGGAAAAACTCTTGCACAAGGACAGTGACCACAGCGATGTAGTAACAGGAGCGCATGAGCCACCGAAGGCGGCGAAGGAGCGTGTAACTTCAGTGCCATGTAAATACAAATTAGTTACGTACTTCCGCATTTGAAAATAGATCGGGTACGTCATAAGTTTTCTCGGGGCAGTTTTATTGGCGTGCAAGCCTTCAGGGGCGTCCTGACACTCGCTGGTTCCCTGCCTGTTTCGCTCTTGCAAACTTCAGCACGGTCATGCTCCGCTTGATAGCGCGTCTCATGGGAGAATCCTTCACCTGGCGCACAGAAAGTTGCGGGGAGATACTTCCTGAAGGCTACAAGCTAAAGTTTACATCTAGCACGACCCTTGGATCGGCGTGGAGTTCCTTCTTCAAACCGAACTCGCTTCGCTTGAGGTAGCTCACTCTCAATGTCTACGCTTCGCCATTTGCGGGTGGCTCTGTCAAAACAATGCTGTACTACTATAAACTAAGTACGAGTCACGTGCACTGTATGGCGTCACGCAACGTCTAAATGAGCTTCCGCTTTCCAAATATGGAAGTCATTACTACTACAAATTTGTATTTTCATGGCACTCACGGGTGCTCGCGAGTTACACGCTCCTTCGCCGCCTTCGGCGGCTCATGCGCTCCTGGTAGTAACTTATGAAATGCTGTTTCTTCTTGGCTTTAAGTATGAACGATACAAAGTGGGATATGAGTGTTGTATGTACCTGTACTATAGAAACTGGACTACATTATCAGTAGATAAAACTAAGAAGTGAAGTTCTCCATTTATGTAGATCATGTCAAGTATGGTCACTGGCTCCTGAAATGAGTAATACTACTGTAAGGTACTACTTCAAAGTAGCTACAGCTACATATGTATTACAGCAGTACACTTACCTCCCTTTGTAGTTGTGGCGTAGGAAGATGTTTTTTGAGAGTGGGGGCTGGAAACAGAGGCCATGAAGTGGCTGATCAGTATTCTGCGCAAAGCGTGGAAAATGAACAGCTCTCGTAGGCTAGCATCTCGCTACATGCACTTACATCATGCATGTATGCTATTACTCTCGATGGCCATGGCGGCTGCTTCGGGCTGGGGCCTCGCCCTTGACTGGTATGATATATACCTGCTAAGAGTCAGTTGTTGCAGCCGCCGCGCACGGGCATATTTGTATACGTATGTTGCTATGCGGCAAAAATTATTGTGGTTACATTCACAAAGTTATTAGAATGCAGAAAGACAAAGTTGAACATTGATCATCGGATCCGTATGACACTGCAACATGGTCATACCACAAATCAGAACTTGCCAAAATAGTTCATTCGACGGTTGTTTGCAGTTACAAAATCCTTGGCTATGGCAGTAAGATCGAGGGCATCAGTCCTTGCTGAATGAACATGGAGTAAGAAGAGGTTGTTCAGCCTCAGCTGTGTCATAGTGCTACGCAGGAATGTCTTGATTCTGCGAAGAGAAGAAGGACCTTTCTGCAGTAGCACTTGTGACTGGGAAGGTGAAGTAAGAACGCAGTAATTTGTTGACCTCACCTACGTATGTAGCATGCCCTTGTAGATAGCACTTTGGTTGAGGGTATCAGCCAAAGTTCTGGGGTTGGTCACTTTTTTGATAGTGACAGAAGTCCCTTCATGGGCAGTCGTGATGGCAGCTGGTAGCATGCCTAGCTGGATTCTCAGGCGTGCTGTGTCAATCTTACTTGACAACCATCTGGGGGATGTCAGGGACATCCGAACTGACTCATCTGTGAGGCCTTCAGAAGTCACTACTACTCCCCCATAAAAGGACTCAAATGCTGTTTCATTCCACATAGACTTCAGCCATTCAGCTAGGAGACATGAGCCGTTGAGACCTTCGTTCACTGTTGTGTTCTTGGCCGGCAAGTTGACTGAGAGCTGCTCAGCAGCAGAGTAGACCAAATAAGCTAACTTCAGATTATAAAATGTGTCGAATGAGTCCATCTGTGTCAACAAACCTTTGACTTTGGCAGCATACTCATCATGTCCCTGCTGGACAGTGTCAAGGATGGTGATCAGTGTCTGGTAGTGGGATAGGATGCTGTTGATGGAACCATGACGCACTGTCCAACATGTAGGGCAGAATGTCCTCAATGAAGGTGAAGAGGATCCTTCAAAATCACGCCACTCAAAGCAACTTCTCGGCGAACACTCTCAAAGAGGTTGAGCCGCTTGGGTGAGAACTTGATAAGTTGAACCGACTGATAAATTAACTCCATGGTGTTTCGCAGCAAATCACACTTCTCTGGTAGTTGCACCAAGCATAGTCGCTCCACGGGTGGAATAAATGAGAACGTGTTGTGTGCTTAGACAGGCATTTTGCCCTCGGCTTTCTACATCACCCCCACCCTCTGCTTGGCCTCCCTCGGAGTCTTGATTCAAGAGATACAAGTGACCACTTTCATCTCTGTGATCAACAATTCCGTAGATGTCATATGATACCTTTTGCAGGAACACCCCCAATAAGGAAGGAGTTTGGACATCTGATAATTGACGCTCAGTAGGAATGTGAAGGTACTCTGAAGCTGCTTGAGCTTTTCATCTCTTTCAGGAGAGCTAGCAGTCGACTCCAGCTCAACAATTTCTTTCCATTGCTTTTCACATCTTTCTTTCATTTGACGGTAGTAATGGAGTGATTCTCTAGCAACCTTTCGGTGCTCCTCCATATCTTTTTCTAAGTCTTCTTTGTTCTTCTAGAGTTCCTGAATGTCTTCTGCAGAACTGCTACCACCTTGCAAGAGCCTATACTAATTCTTTGTTGACATGCCTGGATCTCTACTTTCACTTTAGAGCAGTAGTCACAGTAATCGGATTGATGGGGATAGATTGCAGTCTTAGGTCTCTCAGCCTTCAGCCGGTTAAGCGCAGTTTGGCTTGAAATGGTATCTAGCCCTGCTTCTCTCTGTGTGCGATTAAATTCACATACAAGGGAAGCCTTAACCTTAATTCATCATAAGCACTCACACTACGTTTAGGTTCTGAGATAGTTCTGAAGTTAGGGAAAAGGTAGTGGGTGGGGTTTCTAGAATCCAGACGTCTTCCGTTAGCCTGGGAATTATTGTCAACAAATTTAAGAAACAACTCTTTGGTGCTAAGCTTGGCACTGTTTGACACTCTCCCAGCTAAGCCATGCTTCTCATGGGGGTATCGCACATCTACAAGGTGAGAGCCAGGAAGGGTAGCCCACCACACACGACAGGAAGTTTCGACAGCCTCAGGCATAACAACAAACGCATTGACTTTTTCTTTGTCGACATCGTTCTTGGTCATACGCACAACAGGCTTCTGAAATTGGCTTCGTTTTACCTTCCTTTGCCTGGATAAGCGTTGTGGACGGAAATGTAGGGCTTTGACGATACATACATGACAAAATAGATAATTGCCCATTGCGTCAAAGAGGTTGCCCCTGATCCATTCATTTTGCATGGAAACATTACGATAGTGGTCACGATTTGGATCTTTGGGGTGTTGGAGATCGACTCTTCTTTTTCTTTTTCAGCTCAATTCCATGGTGCTTGAGCTGCTTAAAGCCATCTGCAATGCTGGCTAGGCTTGACACACAGAATGACCATACACCACTGATGCTAACGGAAGACTCTTGTAGAGACTGGTCGAGATCTTGGTTGAGTTTATACACCTTCCTACACTTCCCTTGCAAATAGTTGGAGCGTTTCACACACCTTCTACGTTTTCTAGTACCACTTCCTTCACCAGCATCACTAGAAAATGATGACTCAGAGCTATGTTCAGAGTCACTCTCCGAAGATGAGCTGGTATGGGGGCTTTCATCCATGACTTGCCTACAAACACAAATCCACTCTTAAAATTACCACTGACAGTACTCTGAAGTGTACTGATCGAGACTGTAAAAGTTCCACCAAGAGTTCATAACAATATTGTTATGAACTCTTGGTACCACTTAGAAGACAGGATTTGCTTCAACAAGCTAGACTAACAGTCTAACTGCTCTGTCAGCACCACGTGGTTGATATTAAGTGGGCAATAATTTGAATTATACAGGCGGATGCGTTGCCATGCATGGTGATCACGTTACATAATATTACATCATACCTGTACACTTTCCACCTGGTACTACACAGGTTACTCACAGGAAACACACTGTAACAATAAGCAAACTTTGAACTCTTTTTTTAGAAATTTAACGAGTGTAAACAATCTTTTCATTCCTACTTTGAGCGCACACACATGTATTTTGATCATGAAACAGTATGTACATTCATTTAGGGGAGGGGCATTTTATTTTATTAACATATACACAGACTTAAAATTTTCTGGACAGAATTTCAGCAAAATGTATAACACACATTGCAGTGAACGAGGCTGATTAAAGTTAGTATACTGTCACTTAGTTCGTTGCAAGTTCATGCCATCTATCTCTTGGGATGAAGTTGGCACACATTTGATTTAAATCCCCCCCTCCCCCTCCTTGAATATGTTTTGCCCCCCCCCCCCCCCCCCCCCCCCCTTAGAGATTTCAAACCCAGACCCCCTAAAAGATGCACTGCCGCACACTATTCAATCACCCCCCCCCCCCCCCCCCCCCCCCCCCCCATTTTCTCCCTAACGTTTTGCTATAGGCCGTAACTACCTAGTTGCACAGAACTATAAATACTAGGCTGTGTGCAGACTGCCATTGGGGCTTGAGGTGTGGTTCCCCAAAACTTACTTTTTCCTCTGTTATTATGGATCTCTCTTCCTTCTATTCCAGTGACAGGGAACACATTACGAGGTCCAAAGCAGTTCCCGTTCCTGGCCCTACTCCCTCCTGAACTGTGGTCCAGCATACTGCTTGATGAAGTGCGTACACAGATGTTGTTCTTAAAATCAACTCACTCGCACAAAATCCATTTCAATTCCGTGTTTGGGTTAAAGACTGGGGTCAGATGTGCAATGCTAAGCAGTGGCATTCAGGAATCTAGAATGACCAACCAGTACAATGATGACAAAACTGTGTGCACGTGATGCTAAATAGAGAAATCTCTGTGTGTAAGTGCAGAGGAGGTCCGACAGGGTCAAAATTAAGGTCATAAATGAAATGTTCATGTGCATATACAATCCTAATGGAGATCAAACCAGAGGCTTTTTCACCGCTGTACCCCCGAGCTTTCCTCATACTGATACCCCCGAGGTACAAGCGTAGGTAAAGATAAGGCATTGGCGGTGCAAAGTTCAAACACGAAAGGAATGGAATCACGCAGAATCAGCCTGTCTTCAATTACATCCGGTCCAGCTTCCTGTCGAACCTCCTCTGGTGTAAGTGAAGAGCAGCTTGGAAGCAATTTACTTGTGTTCAGAAGTGGCACCTGATGTTTTGGAGCATATATGAGGATCGAGTGATACCGTGTAATACAGCTCCTCACCCCTACAGTGTACATGTACCGTAGTCTCTCGAAAATACGCCCATGGGCGATGAATTTAGAATCTGCTCAAAGAGGGGGATGGGCGTATTTTCGAGGACCCCTCACCCGAAAATAGGCCCACCCTCGACTCGAAAGTAGGCCCACCCAATTCGAAAGTAGGCCCACCCAAGTACATGCGTAAAATCAGCAAATAAATATACGAGTGCTATACTGCAACAGTCATTCTAGCAAGGCTTAACTACTACTACTCCCGGAGTTTCTTGGTGAGCAGGAACAATCTCTTCGTGTGAGCAGCTACAGGAACAGCAAACAAGACAGCAGGACTCTGGAGTGCTTGAATGACGTCGAGTGCGCAGACTCTCTTCGGGACTTGCCGATTGCTGCTGCTTCCGAGAAATCCGTACAGGACCGTAGTGCGCTGCTAGCTATAGTGCTATGCTACGCGATTGCACACGCGAAGACACAAACATGCAATGCACAGCCATGCAATGCACAGCGCGTGCACGGTCTCATGTCATGCACTCAGTACACAGCTGATTATGCAATGGCATGCAACATAATGAAATTCATTGCAAATAGTACCGCGATAACCAGCCTTCATTTCTTAGTCCAACCTCTTTGACAGTACTTCTTCCGGAGCTATTGAAGTGCTTTCCTTATAGGGTGGGCGTACTTTCGAGTAATAAATGACCCTTTGCAACAACTTGTCGCGAAAAAGGGGGGTGGGCGTATTTTCGAGGGTGGGCGTATTTTCGAAAGACTACGGTACGTATATTGGAATGATTTTCGAGTTCTATCTTGTCTGTAAGCATATTGGAGCCAGTACCTGCATGACAGCTGTTACGGTACAGTAGGCATGTGGTGGTCACATGCACAGGCAAAACATTTGATCGTCATAAGCCACATGACTATGGGTGTATACCTCAATGCCTATGGCTGTCATTGACTGTCTCTGCCCATGGTGGCTGTTATTTGCAGGTAATGTCTGCCGCACTGGAGCAGCCAGATGGTCTTCCTATGCACTTCATCTGCCAGCAGGTGGGCCAGTCCGCCTGGGATAAGTACGTCAGCCTCCAGAAGAAGAGGAAGGGCGTGGTCGACAAGGTACGTGTAGGTGTGTGTGGGTATATGTACGTCCTCTTCCATAAAAAGAGGAGGGCGTGGTCGACAAGGTATTATGTATGTGTGTGCGGGTACCGTATGGTGCTTACATTTCGTGGGTCTAAATTTTCACGAATTGCTCTTCGAGAACATTTCGTTGGAAAATTTTGCAAATTCACGGTCAAAATGCCACACCCGTGGTGTACTGCACTTGAAGACTCCTGTGCATGCTGAACTCAACTACCACTTTGTCGGTGCGTTGTATTCTGCGAATCTTCCCCACTTTGACGTTCTCAGCGTTCGTTTTCAGATACCTGGGCATTCCCCTGACCTTCGCCGGATCGAGCTAGCAGCTTCAGTATTTGCAGATATCGCACATGATGGTACCTCTTGGGAGAACTCTCCGTGTGGACCCAGAAGCTTGCACTAGCTGCGACTACTGTCCACGTACGTAGGTGCACAACACGTGTCAACATTTTTGGTCAAATAATTTTGCGAACGACCTGTAATTCTCAAAATTCTCAAAACTTTAGACCCGCGAATTTAAGCGCTATACAGTATACGTACGCATGTACGTCCTCTTCCAGAAGAAGAGGAGTGTGATTTTTAGTTCCCTTTAGTTGTGCAAGATGCAGCACTTCAATTTGACTGGGTCCATTCAGACTTTTGACTTACATGTACAAAGATTGTATGCACATGATTTCACCGCTAGGCACACTCCATGTACGAGCAGTACCTCAGAGTGCTGCAGTCCGAGGATCTGCCTTCCAAACCCATTCGAGAGATCTGGAACACTCTGAACCAAGAGAGAATGACTGAGGGGTCTCTCGTGAGTTTATCGAACTGGATCTTTTTTTGTAGAGTGGATATCAAGGGTGTGAGGACATAATTATGTACAGCATAAGAGTATGCCCGACTCTAACACTCAGCGAAGACGTGTAGCCTACACTACATGTATTTGTGTTTATGAACGAGGAGCAACCGCACTCCTGGTAGCCTTTGCAACCCCGGTTGCAACTCGCCGTACTGCAAGCTAAGTATCGCAGTTCATTCCAGTTAACGCACATGCCACATGGCAACTACGCTCAGTCAATCACTAGCAATGGCGGCCAAAGGGAAGACAAGAAGACAAGAAATTATTACAGCACTCACAACTTTACCAGTACGGTGAGTTTCGGCATGTAAGCGTCTGTGAACGAGAGTGGTCAGAATCTTTGTGGGGCTTTCATGAGAGCTGTACTGGCAACGAAAGTCGAAGAGAGCGCTCGAGCAATGGCAACCCGTTACTGACGGCACAACAAAAGCGCTTGTATCTCCAGCACCAAGGTGAGTTTCAGCACCAAAATTGTACTGCGTGATAGCGATCACGACGGTGTAGTCAGAAGTTTTGTACTTTTGTAAAGTGTGCAATTATCAAAGGAAGAGCAGGAAGATGGTGGCAGTGAGACATGAGGTGGTGTACGGACAAGTGGGGGTGCGAGAGGCAGGTGGTGCAGTGGGAGGGGGAGTGTGGGAAGGAGAGGGAGGTGGACCAGGTGTAGGGGATGAGTGGGAGTACGAGGGGGAGGTGTAAGGGTGGGGGGGAGTATGGAAAGGAGAGGGAGGTGGTGTAAGGGGTGAGTGGGAGTGTGAGAGGGGGTGGTGTAGGGGAGGAGGGAGAGTGCGGGAAGGAGAGGAAGGGAGTGTGGAAAGGGAGAGAGAGGAGGGGGAGTGTGAGCAGAGGGAGTTGGTAAACAGAGGGAGCACTGACTGTTGTTGAATTGATCCCTCTCTACCCCAGAATGCAGCTACCCCATCATGGACGAAGCAAACCAAGCACCATGTAAGTGTGTCTCTGAATCAGATGACGTGCACGCTGCAGTTTTGAGACGGTACCATATGCTGCAGGTGGTGGGTGCTCTGCTAGCGAGGCTGATCGAGACGGCCACCATTCCTGCTAACTTTGGCAACCCAGAGTAAGACGTCGGTTATTCAAATCTGCTGCGATTTAAATCCGATCAATGCATTGGGATTGTTGTATTAGAGGTTTACTTGTGGAGAGAATAGGGTGTTTGCAAGAGCAGTTAGAGAAAGTAACATAATCGTGTATTTGTCAGTGTGTAATTACGTCCCGTAATGCTAGCCTTGTTCCCAGGCCGTTCCCACTGCCAGTATAATTTGATTGCTTCCAGTATGAAATATGGTGGGGGAAGGACTGGGAGATCTGGTCACATGCGGTGCCATCAGGTAGACACATGGCAGACTCACAGAAGGCGGTGCCCAACGAAGAATCTTGATGTCCTGTATTGTACTGTCCGTTCAATGGCTGGATGTCAGAGCGTTCGCAAAGCAGACAATCGATACTGTTTGTTGTTCACAATGCCGGGGATGGATCGACGTGAAACAGGTACGTATTATAACATTTGGGCACCGTGGTCTTAGGATTCACTGTGGTTGAGCCAATTAAGGCACCCATTGCCTTGACTTGAGGGTCTGGAGGGGAGACTGTAGAAACATTCCAGCTGCTTGTGGTGATGGGCTACAAAGAGGTCCACATCAAAAGAGTCCCCATTTGACGTGCAGTGACATGGAGGTGTCTGTTGAGGTGCCAATCGCTTGGTTGAGGGACCATCTGGATTCCATGTCAGTTCAAACATTTTTGCATTCTGGAAAGCACTCAGCACGGTTTGTCATACACTATTGGACATACGTAGTCCAAGAATGAGAGCCTGGGAATGAGAGCCTGGGAATGAGAGCCTGGGAATGAGAGCCTGGGAATGAGTGCCTGCATCATGGTTGATACGTATGTGCACGCGTGCTATTGCAGTTGTGCTGCCTACAACAGAATGTGGGATTGCAACTGGCAGAACTGACTTTCCTCATGGAAGTAAGCTACAAAGTCAATCTTTTTCTTGGCTTAGTGTACTTTAGCTCTTCCAGATCAACTGCTTCCTGATTCCTTTGTACTTCTTCTTTTGTGCCTGTTTGTACATTTCCATCATAGATCTGGCGAAGGAAAATCCACGGGTCGTCACCCAGAGCTCAATGATCTTTTGTAATGAAGTTGCTCCTCTTCGTCCCACTCAGCTGATCCAATAAAAGTGCACCTCTTCAGTACTCTGCACCACCTGCTGCCTTGCAGCCTGTCGTAAGGGAAGCAGGTGAAGCTGCTCTGGAGAAATGTCTTCGAACATTCATCTCCACTGCATGAAAGAAATGGGATGTTTTATTGTTCACCAGCTTAATTCCTCCCCTACTAATTGCCGTTGACCATTCAGCTGAGGGATCCACATCTGTGCCATCATCCTCACACAGTTCAACAAGGCACAACACTTGTTCCTCCTAGAACAGAGCCCCTTTTGAGGCGCTTTCGGAGTGCTCGAGGACCATATCCAGCTGTGTAACGTTTTTCTCATTGTATTCCAAGGGTGCTATCTCCTCAGCTCGGGAATCAGTCACTTAAAATTAGTTGCCATAGTTCAACAGATATCACAACATTTACGGTTGGGAGTAATTACTTACCACTGCATCTACACCTTGGTCAAAATCCCGGAACAACAAATGCTTTCTACATTCTTCAACATTTTCACAGTAGTTCTCCATGCCTTCCAAGACACCCTTGACTTTAATGAGATCTGATTTCTCGTAATACAGAACTGCAATAGCTGGCAGGCCATCTCGTCCAACATGGCCACTTTCCTGCACATATGATTCCATATCTGATGATGGACCCCAGTGTATGACACTGCGTACATTAGGTGAGTCAAGCCCTAACCCAAAAGCAATTGTTCCGATCACAACCCGGCAGTGTCCATTAGGTGAGGTGAAGTGTCTAATTTATTTGTCTTCACTGATTCATCAGTAACACTTGTAATCATGACACTTTTGTCACTGACGAGATGATCTTCCTCCTGGTGACTGTTGTGGCAGTAGCTGTTAGGGCCATCATCTTAACATCTGGAGGAACAAGCGAGCGCACCTCTCCTATTCAGGAGAACTCCTTGTGGAACTCAACTCGGGGCTCATAAATACTAAAGAGAACTCTCCTCTCAGAGTATAAAGTCGCCAGTGTCGTCTGTGGCACTGACATAAGCGCAGCTCACACCCTTACATGTAGCAGTAAATGCTCGAACCTGATCCAGCATGAGCGCCTTCAGAGGGCTTACAACAACAACAACAATAGACATCGGTGTGGAACCGCTGCGCGAAAGGTCGAACACAAGTGGAAGACTACCATAGCAGAGGGACTATCCACTGCCAGTCAGCGTGGAAACAAATGTCTTTCCCTTTTATAAACTCCTTCACAGCTTCCAGCTGCTCAGGATTCGCTGCGGGGTATCCAAGCTTAGTGAGCGTCGTGAGATGGCTGATAATTACTGAAGCTCAGTAGGGGCTTGCTTGATAGTAAGTGATGAGAGAGACCCACAGAAAAAATTCTGTGACCAGCTGGGATTCGAACCCAAGACCTTCTGGATACTAGTCAGATGCTCATAGTGGCTTAGTGGTATGAGCATCTGACTAGTATCCAGAAGGTCTTGGGTTCGAATCCCAGCTGGTCCCAGAATTTTTTCTGTGGATTAATTTCTCTCTCTCTCATCACTTAGTGAACGTCGCTTCGATCGCTGTCTCTATCTCTGTTGCTCCAATTCGCCATGTTGCACGTGTTTGCGTGAGAATATTTTGCAGATATGTAATCGAACGGCAATCAGTCTAAGCTTAATCTGATTGGCCATATACCCACACCCTAATTACCCTACCTGTTGTGCTAATGCTAATTCACATCACCTAACCACACCCTAATTACCCTTAATATTATGCTAATGCTTCACATGACCTAAGTAAACCAATGAAATTCGTCTTAGATACGTCAGTACTGCGGTACTGTTGCATTTGTTCCCTGCCATTTTGATGCCATTGTTACAGTACAGCTCTCTCTGTCATTACATGCAGGGGCGACACTGTGCCGGCCTTCGTCCACGCCATTGAGGTCGACGGTGAATCCAGCTTCAAGAAGACTGGCTATATCAAACCCCACCATCGTCTGTATAGATTTGTGAAGAAACATCAACACAAGGACGAAGTGAGAGTCTCATTCCCGTATTGAGAGAGAGAGGGAGGGAGGGAGGGAGGGAGTGTGGGAGGGAAGGAGTGTGGGAAGGAAGGAAGGAGATAGAGAGAGAGGAAGGGAGAGATATGGAGCAAGGTTGCAGGGAGAGAGTTGGGGGAGGGGGGGGGAATGAAGAGGAGGTGGAGGATGAATTTTATTGCTTGACCGTATTTGTATTTGACTAAGGCCAGAAAAACAATTACTAATTAGCTTCCTGTCTAGAGTCAGAGTAAACCCCTTTTAATTGGTTGGAAATTCAGTCAGAGTTATTGGCTGCTCTACCTTCCAGAGGAGGTCCTTCCATCTGGATGGAAAACTACTGCCGATGCTGATCCCTCCTCAACCGTGGACTTCTGTCACAGGAGGAGGGTACTTCGTCATACCGTGTAGGTGGTCTCAGTCAGAATCTACACACACACAGACATGCACGTACATACACATGCACACACCCACAAGCACGTACATACACATGCACACACACACACACATACACACACACACACACACACATACACACACACACACACATACACTCACATATGCATAAACACACTCACATTCTCACACACATACACACATACACACACACATGCACACACACAAACACGTACTTCACACACACTCACACTCAACACACACATTTGTGCACACACATGCGTATAACACACACACACACATGCACACACATACGTACACACGAACCCACACACAAACCCGTGCACTAGCCTCCTTTGTTCGCTGCCGAGAGGACACCTACCAACATCATCTGCTTCTGGAACAAGCAGAGAACCTGAATGCCGTCTTTGATGCGCTGAACTACCTCAGCTCCTGCCCATGGAAGATCAACACACGGGTATTGGGACTCAGCTGTTAGCCAAGTGTTTAACAGGCTGGACGTACATGTACATGTACATGTAGGCTAGTATTGAAATTGTGTTTAGCAACATCTGTGATGTCATACCCCCTATACCATAGTAGGCCATCCCTGTGTGGTGATCATGATTCAGTGGGCTTGTACAACATTGGGTTGTAATCCACTGATGGAACATATCATATCGTCCCTCATTGCCACACCCCCTTATCACCTCTACCCATTTTATTTTGTGCTGTCCATGTTCAGTGGCTTAGTTGCTAAGAAACAGACACCAGTGAGAGATGCAGTATGAATTGTAGTTATTCTGTACTTACGCTTTCACGCACACTGTCATCTAGTCATCAGCTAAATATAGGGGTACGATATGTTTTTCAGATAATAGGTTCTCATGAAATCCTTCAAAGAGGCTCCAATGCATACCACCCCACACCTACGTATACACATCCACACATCACACACACATACACACACACACACACACACTCACACACGTGCACATACATACTCGCGCTCACACACACACACACATGCACATTCGCTCACACACGTACAAATGCACACATGCATACACACCGCATTGATGAGCAGATTCTAGACCTGGTGATAGGAATATTCAACAGTGGTGGTAACAAGAAGTTGGAAGTCCCTACCCTGATTCCCTTCCAACATCTGCAGTGAGTAGCCTCTCTATTTGCTTGTCTCATAGAAGTGCGTTAATTATAAGTATCCCGGGTGACTCTAACAATAGCTGTTCAGTAGTAGTGGTCTTGTTCCCATGCTCCCCCTGTCCAGCTAGGGAACGAGGCTGCAGTAGCGGTCTTGTTCCCATGCTCCCCCTGTTGTCCAGCTAGGGAACGAGGCTGCAGTAGCAGTCTTGTTCCCATGCTCCCCCTGTCCAGCTAGGGAACGAGGCTGCAGTAGCGGTCTTGTTCCCATGCTCCCCCTGTTGTCCAGCTAGGGAACGAGGCTGCAGTAGCGGTCTTGTTCCCATGCTCCCCCTGTTGTCCAGCTAGGGAACAAGGCTGCAGTAGCAGTCTTGTTCCCATGCTCCCCCCTGTTGTCCAGCTTGGGAATGAGGCTGCAGTAGCGGTCTTGTTCCCATGCTCCCCCCTGTTGTCCAGCTTGGGAACGAGGCTGCAGTAGCAGTCTTGTTCCCATGCTCCCCCCTGTTGTCCAGCTAGGGAACGAGGCTGCAGTAGCAGCCTTGTTCCCATGCTCCCCCTTGTTGTCCAGCTAGGGAACGAGGCTGCAGTAGCAGCCTTGTTCCCATGCTCCCCCTTGTTGTCCAGCTAGGGAACGAGGCTGCAGTAGCGGTCTTGTTCCCATGCTCCCCCCTGTTGTCCAGCTTGGGAATGAGGCTGCAGTAGCAGTCTTGTTCCCATGCTCCCCCCTGTTGTTAGTCTCGTTCCCAGACCCTCCCGAAACGCGGAAAGAGGGTCTGGTGTTCTGAGCGACATTTCTTGGCGCATGGGGCGGGGCTATACGGCGTAGGAATGTAATTATTGCATTCCGTACTACATCCAGCTGCATCTGTCTCCAACAAGAAGGTTGTGGACTTCCTTTCTACTTTGAGTCCGGAACTCGAGCTTACAGACCGCTCAGTATGCAGGCTATGTTTTACACAACTCGAGAAGGCCGCGAAGTCTCTTGCCACAGCGGAGAACATTGCAAATGTGCTGCGAGAGAAGTTGTCCCTACCACTAATCCGGTTTGTAAGAGGAGAAATCGTGAGGAGAGACGTATGTCGTATGCCATCGCCAAGCAAATCTAAGCGAGAGCGTCAGAAAGCCTGTGCCAGTGGTATCGGGAGGAAAAGACCTCCAGAAGAATGTGACTTGAGCATGAGAAGATTCCAGAGACGCAAGAGTCTACAGTTTTCAGCTCAGTCAAGCCCTTGAGTTGAGGAGGTTGGTTGTGCTCCCCATTAGTGTGTGTGTGTGTGTGCATAGGTTGGGGGAGAGAGAGAATGGTGTCAGACTTCAACGTTGGTAACTGTTTTTTTTTAGGTGTCTGTCATGCGAGACATATTTCACACACCATCGCCAAGCAACTCACAGGAGCAAGAGCGAGAGGTTGCTAGTGGCACTGGTATTGGAGGATGCATCCGAAAAGGACAGAGCCACAAGAGCCTACAGACTTGTAAAAATGACCAAGCTCAGTCGAGCCCTCTCATTGAGGAGGTTGGTTGTGCTAGTGTGTGCATTTGTGTGTATTTATGAGAACGGTGACTTCAAAGTTTGGAACTTTTTTTTTCCAGGTCTCTGTTGTGGGAGACAGATATTGTTCACCATCTTCACATGTGCAGGAGCAAGAGAGAGAAGAAACCAGTGCCACTGGTATAGGCGCGAAAAGAGCTCAAGAAGAATGTGACCAGAGCATCGGAAAACGACGAAGATTCCAGAGCCGCAAGAGTGTACAGTTTTCACAGACTTGTGAAAATGACCAAGCTCAGTCAAGCACACCTGAGGTTGGTTATGGTCCACAGTAGCATGTGCAGTTATGTGTGTATGTATGGGGGGTTGAGAATGTTGGGGTTGAATGGTGACTTTTTTTGGTCAGGTCTCTGCCGTTGGAGATAGATGTCGTACACCATCGCCAAGCAACTTACAGGAGCAAGAGCGAGAGGAAGCGAGTGCTATTGGTATTGGTATGAAAAGACCTCAACAAGAATGTGACCAGAGCTTCAGAAAACGGCGAAGATTCCGGAGCCGTAAGAGTCTACAGTTTTCCCAAAGTGACCAAGCTCAGTCAAGCCCTCTAGTTGAGGTTGGTTAATAATGCTCCATAGTAGTGTGTGCATTTGTGTGCCTCTGGGGAGGGTGAAAATGTCGACTTCAAAATTTTTGTATTCAGGTGTCTGTCACAAGGAAGGGGATGAATAAACCAGTGCGGTTTCAAGTTCCAAGCAAGTTCAAAAAGGTTGTCCAATCTACTCGATACAAGAAAAGCCCATACACGGCTCGTACAGCCATTCGAACTCCAGCACTGCATCGAAGGCTTGTACGCCTAGTTGCTAAGAAAATTAGCCGGGAGTGCAAACAGATTAGTTCGAAGAAGCATAGTACCCTACTGAGACTCTCTCCAAGCAAAGTGAAGAGTTTTAACTGGAAAGTGTTGCAAAGAGAACTGAATCGGCATACACCTACGCTCCTGACTGTTCTACAAGCTGCTTCCACTGGTCAACTGTCGAAACCAAATCCACGGATAGTTGGCATGGCTGCTGCAGCACTGCTCAAAGGCAGAAACAAGCACCTCTCCTTACCTCAGGGAGTGGTTTCTACTGTTTTGTATGCTGGGCACTGCTCCAAAATGGTAAGCTATGCATGGTAACGCCATTTGTACTTGGCACCTATACATACACTGTTAATTTCATCTGTTTCTAGACACTGGAAAGGCTGAACAAGCTAGGTATATGCCTCGGCCACTCAAGAACAGCAAAACTCGTGCGGCAGTTGGGTGATGGCCATGACAGTGCTGTGCTGGAGTGGAAGACAAAAGCTGAGACAAGACAGCCTAGTGTATAGTTGACCGCCCACGAAGCCCCGACAGTCAAACAAGCCATGGGAGTCAGGAGACCCAAGGGAGTCAAAGCAGTCAAGACAGTGGGGCAACAGGAAGTAGTGACTCCTCCTCCTCATCTACAAGTCCAAGTAAGCTTATGCCCATTGCCTTCATGCTTGTCTGTATATAATATACACACTTTTGTTTATGCATGCGTGTTTATCATTACAGGTGAAGATACCCAAGCACAACAGTGTGGAAATCAGTCGCACATACCTAGTTATGCAATCGTGGGAGACAATCTTGACAAGACCATCAACCCCCGATTCATGACATTTGAGCACCAGCGGCAGTCACTGCATTATTTCCACTCCTATGCCGTTCTAGATAGGGTGAATTGTGCCGACCTTCCATCAGGTGCCCCTGCTAGTGACATTAAGTCACTGTCATTTGCTGCATTCTTGCCAACTCCCGAAGACTGTAGTGTTATCCGCTATAACTACTCAGTGCTTTTGGGTCGTGTTTTGGTTGAGAAGCTGTCATTTTTCAAGAAGTTTCAAGATTGCATTCCGAAACACCTTGTCCGAAATCTGAAGTGGTAAGCACTTACAGCATAAATTTTTAAGAAACAAGTGATCTATTATTAAATTTTTATTTCTTATAGGTACCTCTTGGAATCATTACAAAGAACGAGACGAAGACAGAAGGGATGAACGAGATTTTGAAGAAGCTGCATGTATACGTCCCAATAATTTCAGATGGGTGTACGGATGGTGCTCAAAGTTCACACCCTCAGGAGATTCAACAGTTAGCTTTTGGGGGGGATCAACTGACGGCAGCTAGGGCACGGAAGGGCATCCAGGTCCGAATCAATTCACGAGACCCGTCCACAGCCTTGTGAGGACTGGCTCCCTTTGCTGCTGACTGGCACGCTAAAGTGAATTTCATCTCGGTAAGCATGTAAGTAGTTCACTTGCTGTAACTATTACTCTATATTCATTGTTGTCCTTCCAATATTAAGATCATGTGGGAGCGTCTCTACAAACCTGGCTCTAGTAAGGAAGGTGGGACCCTAATGCAGCTGAGGAACCTCATTAATCGCAGGAATGTTGGTGAAGGAAAGAAGATAACCAGCCATGTCAACCAGATTGAAGACTTCTTGGAGCTGGTCATCACTTGCCATCTTGTAGCTGCTGCTATGCATTTTTTCAGCATGAGCAACACTTGTGATGAACCACACAGCAATGGCTTCCCTTCGAACGTCAGGGAGATGGAGCAGTACCATCGCAAGAAGATGCTGTTCGATAAACTGGGAAGGATAATTGACGAGTATGTTGTACCCCGAGAATTTAATGTGGAAAAACAGAAACCAGCTACCACCCAGTCAAACACTGCAAATCCCCACTTGGCCAGGATTCTAATTGAGCACCAGTATTGTTCTGTTCCTGTCCAGTGTAAACAGCGCCGCCAGCGACTTCTTCCAGCTTCAGTCACATCAGCAGCTGATCGATCACGAGCAAGCCAGGCTGTGAAGAAGGCAGCCCCAGATGGCGTATTCAATTATGCATCTGCCGTTCTGAATGATGGTCTATTGCTCCTGGAATTCAAAGACGCGATCCGTGAGGGGGATGGGAACAGGATCATTCGTTGTTGGAAGATGTTGCTTCTGTACTACCGGTCTGCCGGACATACGAACTATCAAAAAGAAGCGTTTCAACTGCTTGCCGAGGTTCATGCTGCTGCTTCCCCAAAGATTGCCTCACAGATGACATGGGGACGTGTTGTTAACTTGAGGGGGGGATTTGGTCACAATATTCCTGCCGATCTCCATATGGAACACCTCAACCGCACGGTTAAAGACTATGTAGCAAATGCCGGTGCAAATGTGGGTGAGTCCTCATTTGTGCAGTGAGGAAAAAGTCTAAGTGGCATCATGGCTGTGTGTGATGCTTTCGACACTTCAAGTGGTGTGAGCCCAATGAGTCAGGCACACAGTCGACCCAATGTTGCTACTGATGAGGAGAAAGTCATCAAAGAACTAACAGAATCATCGTCTGTGTTTGACTATATTCCAGGCAGAGTGCACAAGACCTTTCAATCTATTCAGCCTAACGTTGTTCCAAACATGGATAAACAGGCCCTTGTCATCTATATTAAAGAGCAGCTGAAAGCCCTTCTGAAACGACAGACATTTGCGAAGGTTTATGGCCATCCTGTGTAACAATAATTCGTGTCTCACAAAACAGCTATTTAATTTTATAGAATTATGATGATTATGATTGTGATGTATACATTATGATTCAAAAAAATGTTTGATGATCTCAAAAATATGTCGAGCGTGTGACCGGCAGATAACACCATATTCTATTACATCATCTACACTCAGTATGGTGTCAGCTTCCTCAACAATGTGATTAATCACTGCATTTGGCAAACCTGAGGCTACTTCAATGCCAATGAGAAGAGGGAGCTGACGACCATTCTCATCCATAAAACTACATAAGTTTTTCCGGTACTCCTGTAGCAGCATGTTCAGTTCTGGGTATTTCTTCTTCTTCCTCTTCTTCATGGGAGATGCTTGTAATCGTCTTCATCTGCAGCAATAGTTGCTGAAACTTCGTCTTCCGTCAATTCAAAGACAACTCTGCAATCTCTGCATGTGCAGTTTTGCTCACAAACATCACAACATTTGTGGATTGGTTCCGGATATACAACTGCCTCAGAAGCATCAAATTCCTTCATTAATTGCAGCCTTCTACACAATTGTTTGTTTGTGCAATAAGCTTTGATGGAGACTGAAGCACTACTTGCTTTTTTTTTTTTTATTCCGATAATAAAGAAGAGCAATGGCATCTTCTCCATTTCGTCCACAACGGCCAGTCTCTTGAACATAGGCCTGGATACTGTCTGACGGTCCCAAGTGGATGGATTGCTGTACGTCAGGTGCGTCCAGTCCCATGCCAGAAGCAATGGTAGCAATCACAATGCGAACATGGCCATTAGGATTGGTAAATGATTCCAATACTGCATCTTTGACATCTTCTGAAGTTGACGCTGAATACATCTCACAGACGGGCTGTTTGCTACCTTCTGACGATTCAACAAGGAAACATCCACGATCATGTAATTCACTGACCAACGTTGCAGACACCTCAACGAAGTCAGAATAGGACTTGCAAAATATGATTGTTTTCTTAGCACACTTCCCATTTACCTCCACTTCTTCAATTAGGTGATGTAACATCTCGGTGAATGTCTCTGGAGCTGGCTGTACAACATACTTAATGTTCAGCTTATTTGGCAGCTTCTCTATGATAAAGCAATGTTCCTCATCCATGGCCAGCTTCGTCATAATTGTTTTCTTGTTTTCTGGTGAGGCAGTAGCAGTGAGGGCCATAAAGGGCACTGTTTTTGGAATGAGTGAACGAATCTCTGAGATGCGGCTGAATTCTGTTCTGAAGTCAGAGCCCCTAAAAAAAACAGACAGCAATTAGATGAAATGCTGATTTGCGACTTTCACATGCACTCTTAAATGACAACCTAGAGTTGCATCACACTGATGGAGTACAAACGGGTACACCAACATGGCGGCTATTTCTATATGAATGGCAACCTCGGCAAACGCACCAAGGGTAAATTCCTACCATGTATCAACACAGTGAGCCTCATCTACTGCAACTGCAACAAGATTCTTGGCATAAACCTCTGTTGAGAGCATATCTCGCCACCTTGGTATAGTGAGGAAAGACTCAGGACTTGCATACACCACTTGGTATTCGCCATTCAGCACAGCTCGGATCTCCGTGCCTTCCATGTCCTCTCCAATGAAAGCGCACCTAACCCCCTTCTTACTGTAGGAGCGCACTTGGTCCTTCATGATGGACACCAAAGGGCTAACAACAACAACTATTGACGTACGGTTGCCCTGCGCTTGTACAAGGTTGTCAAATATAAGTGGAAGTGTGATGAAACAGAGAGATTTACCCCCACCAGTAGGCAAGATTACCAAGACATCCCTTCCACGAATGATTTGGCTTACTGCCTCAGCTTGCTCTTCGGTAGGCCTGTCGTATCCAAGTTCCTGAAAGGCAGCGAGTATTGCAACATTTAAATCTTGTCTTGATACAGCAATGCTAAGCCTGGGAATAGACACTTCTGCGCTTCTCTCCACTGACATACTGTCTGTACTCTTACACTGCCGTACACTGATTGACTACGTCATTCGCGTTCTGCAATCTGATTCGAGCTTCAAAATCCGAGAGCGACCACGCCCCATGAATCAAGAAATGTCGCTCAGAACACCAGACCCTCTTTCCGCGTTTCGGGAGGGTCTGGGAACGAGACTACCCTGTTGTCCAGCTTGGGAATGAGGCTGCAGTAGCAGTCTTGTTCCCATGCTCCCCTGTTGTCCAGCTAGGGAACGAGGCTGCAGTAGCAGCCTTGTTCCCATGCTCCCCCCTGTTGTCCAGCTAGGGAACGAGGCTGCAGTAGCAGTCTTGTTCCCATGCTCCCCCCTGTTGTCCAGCTTGGGGATGAGGCTGCAGTAGCAGTCTTGTTCCCATGCTCCCCCTGTTGTCCAGCTAGGGAATGAGGCTGCAGTAGCAGTCTTGTTCCCATGCTCCCCCCTGTTGTCCAGCTAGGGAACGAGGCTGCAGTAGCGGTCTTGTTCCCATGCTCCCCCTGTTGTCCAGCTAGGGAACGAGGCTGCAGTAGCAGTCTTGTTCCCATGCTCCCCCCTGTTGTCCAGCTAGGGAACGAGGCTGCAGTAGCAGTCTTGTTCCCATGCTCCCCCCTGTTGTCCAGCTAGGGAATGAGGCTGCAGTAGCAGTCTTGTTCCCATGCTCCCCCCTGTTGTCCAGCTTGGGAACGAGGCTGCAGTAGCGGTCTTGTTCCCATGCTCCCCCCTGTTGTCCAGCTTGGGAACGAGGCTGCAGTAGCGGTCTTGTTCCCATGCTCCCCCCTGTTGTCCAGCTAGGGAACGAGGCTGCAGTAGCGGTCTTGTTCCCATGCTCCCCCCTGTTGTCCAGCTTGGGAATGAGGCTGCAGTAGCAGTCTTGTTCCCATGCTCCCCCTGTTGTCCAGCTAGGGAACTCTTGTTCCCATGCTCCCCCCTGTTGTCCAGCTAGAGAATAAGGCTGCAGTAGCAGTCTTGTTCCCATGCTCCCCCCTGTTGTCCAGCTAGGGAACGAGGCTGCAGTAGTAGTCTTGTTCCCATGCTCCCCCCTGTTGTCCAGCTTGGGGATGAGGCTGCAGTAGCAGTCTTGTTCCCATGCTCCCCCTGTTGTCCAGCTAGGGAACGAGGCTGCAATAGCAGTCTTGTTCCCATGCTCCCCCCTGTTGTCCAGCTTGGGAACGAGGCTGCAGTAGCAGTCTTGTTCCCATGCTCCCCCTGTTGTCCAGCTTGGGAACGAGGCTGCAGTAGCAGTCTTGTTCCCATGCTCCCCCTGTTGTCCAGCTAGGGAACGAGGCTGCAGTAGCGGTCTTGTTCCCATGCTCCCCCCTGTTGTCCAGCTAGGGAACGAGGCTGCAGTAGCAGTCTTGTTCCCATGCTCCCCCCTGTTGTCCAGCTAGGGAACGAGGCTGCAGTAGCAGTCTTGTTCCCATGCTCCCCCCTGTTGTCCAGCTTGGGAACGAGGCTGCAGTAGCAGTCTTGTTCCCATGCTCCCCCTGTTGTCCAGCTTGGGAATGAGGCTGCAGTAGCAGTCTTGTTCCCATGCTCCCCCCTGTTGTCCAGCTTGGGAATGAGGCTGCAGTAGCAATGCTGAATCTTTCAATCCATGTACTGGTTTCATTCCTCACTACTTGGATTGGATAGCAGGGTTCTTATATATAAGTATTCTGGAGGTGGACGTGAATGTGTAGTTGACCTATCTGCCACGCCTCCCGAGATCCTTATGCCACACCCCCATTATGCTCCCCCAGAGATCCTCATTATACCACACCCCAAGAGATCCTCATTATGCTACCCCCCCGAGATCGCAGTCTTGTTCCCATGCTCCCCCTGTTGTCCAGCTAGGGAACTCTTGTTCCCATGCTCCCCCCTGTTGTCCAGCTAGAGAATAAGGCTGCAGTAGCAGTCTTGTTCCCATGCTCCCCCCTGTTGTCCAGCTAGGGAACGAGGCTGCAGTAGCAGTCTTTTTCCCATGCTCCCCCCTGTTGTCCAGCTTGGGGATGAGGCTGCAGTAGCAGTCTTGTTCCCATGCTCCCCCTGTTGTCCAGCTAGGGAACGAGGCTGCAATAGCAGTCTTGTTCCCATGCTCCCCCCTGTTGTCCAGCTTGGGAACGAGGCTGCAGTAGCAGTCTTGTTCCCATGCTCCCCCTGTTGTCCAGCTTGGGAACGAGGCTGCAGTAGCAGTCTTGTTCCCATGCTCCCCCTGTTGTCCAGCTAGGGAACGAGGCTGCAGTAGCGGTCTTGTTCCCATGCTCCCCCCTGTTGTCCAGCTAGGGAACGAGGCTGCAGTAGCAGTCTTGTTCCCATGCTCCCCCCTGTTGTCCAGCTAGGGAACGAGGCTGCAGTAGCAGTCTTGTTCCCATGCTCCCCCCTGTTGTCCAGCTTGGGAATGAGGCTGCAGTAGCAGTCTTGTTCCCATGCTCCCCCCTGTTGTCCAGCTTGGGAATGAGGCTGCAGTAGCAGTCTTGTTCCCATGCTCCCCCTGTTGTCCAGCTTGGGAATGAGGCTGCAGTAGCAATGCTGAATCTTTCAATCCATGTACTGGTTTCATTCCTCACTACTTGGATTGGATAGCAGGGTTCTTATATATAAGTATTCTGGAGGTGGACGTGAATGTGTAGTTGACCTATCTGCCACGCCTCCCGAGATCCTTATGCCACACCCCCATTATGCTCCCCCAGAGATCCTCATTATACCACACCCCAAGAGATCCTCATTATGCTACCCCCCCGAGATCGCAGTCTTGTTCCCATGCTCCCCCTGTTGTCCAGCTAGGGAACTCTTGTTCCCATGCTCCCCCCTGTTGTCCAGCTAGAGAATAAGGCTGCAGTAGCAGTCTTGTTCCCATGCTCCCCCCTGTTGTCCAGCTAGGGAACGAGGCTGCAGTAGCAGTCTTGTTCCCATGCTCCCCCCTGTTGTCCAGCTTGGGGATGAGGCTGCAGTAGCAGTCTTGTTCCCATGCTCCCCCTGTTGTCCAGCTAGGGAACGAGGCTGCAATAGCAGTCTTGTTCCCATGCTCCCCCCTGTTGTCCAGCTTGGGAACGAGGCTGCAGTAGCAGTCTTGTTCCCATGCTCCCCCTGTTGTCCAGCTTGGGAACGAGGCTGCAGTAGCAGTCTTGTTCCCATGCTCCCCCTGTTGTCCAGCTTGGGAACGAGGCTGCAGTAGCAGTCTTGTTCCCATGCTCCCCCTGTTGTCCAGCTTGGGAACGAGGCTGCAGTAGCAGTCTTGTTCCCATGCTCCCCCCTGTTGTCCAGCTAGGGAACGAGGCTGCAGTAGCGGTCTTGTTCCCATGCTCCCCCCTGTTGTCCAGCTTGGGAACGAGGCTGCAGTAGCGGTCTTGTTCCCATGCTCCCCCCTGTTGTCCAGCTTGGGAATGAGGCTGCAGTAGCAATGCTGAATCTTTCAATCCATGTACTGGTTTCATTCCTCACTACTTGGATTGGATAGCAGGGTTCTTATATATAAGTATTCTGGAGGTGGACGTGAATGTGTAGTTGACCTATCTGCCACGCCTCCCGAGATCCTTATGCCACACCCCCATTATGCTCCCCCAGAGATCCTCATTATACCACACCCCAAGAGATCCTCATTATGCTACCCCCCCCGAGATCTCATTCTACCCCCAGAGATCCCCATTACATTACCCCCTGAGATCATCATTATTCTGCCCCTCGAGATCCTGCTACCCTCTGGAATCCTCTTTATGCCACACCTCTGAGGTGAAGGGGGAGAAATGGTGAGATTTACTTCTCTTCTCCTTGTTAGGGATAAGAGGAATCAGCAGCTAAGCAACTCGGAGCGTTTTGCTCTGATGAAGCAAAGAAATGAGAGCTTCTCCCTGTGGATGGACATGGTCTACCGCCTCTCCCTTGCCAACCATGTATGCAATTGACACACCTGAATATAACTACCACCGCCTCTCCCTTGCCAACCATGTATGCAACACACCTGAATATAACTACCACCGCTCTCCCTTGCCAACCATACACAACACACCTGAAAATAACTAGGGGAATGCAGGACATTGGGGGGCGAGCCTGAGTGAAGTGCATGCGCGTGCCGCAGGACATGCATGGAGCAGTTGCATTCACATGACTGCACAGTGTGACAGGGCAAATTATGAGCATAGGCCACAGAAATTATGGCACTAAACATACACTCGTGTACATCACAGCAACTGTGAGTCAGGTTAGCGTTTGTAGCTGAAGCAGTCTAGCACCAACATCACCGGCCATGGCGCCACGGTACGGTCCACGACTCTGAGCCGCAGTCTCTGCCTTTGTCCTGAGTGTCGCCACCGAGGAGGCAGAGTGTTCATGGTGCTCTAGCCAATGTCCACGAGTGCATGGTCTCTCCGTCTTTGTTGTCGCTATCGTCCGTCGAACAGGTAGCTAGACGGTTGAAGGTTCACCGTGAATTCCTTGCATCCGGCGTATCGAGGTGCGTATATAGAAGCTCGTTGTTGAATTTGAATATTATTGTGCACGTGCAAGGGAAATTCGCTGATTTAAAATTTACGGTATTTGCAAGATCCAAGCAAGCAAGCATAGATACACACGCTCTGCGCAATGAAGTCACGCTAATGTGGGGCTCGCTCACGCTCGCCCCAACTACCACCGCTCTCCCTTGCCACAACACACCTGAATATAACTACCACCGCCTCTCCGTTGCCAACCATGTACACAACACACCTGACTATAACTACCGCCTCTCTAGTCTCGGCTCCAGACCCAAACTAACCCCTGTTCGGACCACTTCCAGTATCATGTGATACTGGACACGATACTGGAATTGCTCCACACTGGGGTTGGTTTGGGTCTGGGGCCAAGACTACCACCTCTCAGGCAAACGGTACTTTGAATAGCATTTTTTGAGGCAAAACCTATTTGCTATTTTGTTGTGGACCATGAAATTAAGCTTGTGAAATTAATTACTAACAACTGCAACACTGAAGGGATCCTTGCGGTTCCCAGACTCTTGTTTGCAAGACAGCTGTTCCCTGAGTGCTGCATCCCAGCTGTCTTGGTACACGTGGTACCCATGCACCTCTGCCTGAACACCGAATGTGTTGGACCGCTGTTGATACAGCTTGCTCTTGTATCCGTAGAGTGTGGTTTGGGTAATTAAACTGTAACAGGAAGATGAGATGTAGCTTGTGAGACTAAGAACCTCCCTTTCATTGAGCATTCATTGCCATTGCCCACTCCCCACCCTCTCTCTCGCTGATACTTCTCTCTCAGCTGGCTATGCTCTTGCTGCCACTGGGAACAGGTGTGGCTAATATCTGCTGAATCCTTCATTCTGGCAGAAAAGAATATGGGCATGGCTAACTAGGCAGAATCCTTAATCCATGAAATAGATTATGGGGAGGCCCATCCTCAACTTTGTTCCTCAAAATTTGTGGATCGGCCTCTGCAGAAGCAAAGGTGCATTGTACAAGCACTCAAGCTGATCATTACTTTAGCTGGATAAGTTGATGTCACGATTCTCTTCTGCAGTATCGCGATGAAGTGTTTTGGTTGCCCCACAACATGGACTTCCGAGGGAGGGTATACCCCATCCCTCCCCACCTCTCACACTTGTGTAAGATGTGTGTGTGTGTGTGTCTGTGTGTGTGTGTGTGTGTGTGTGCATGTGTGTCTGTGTGTGTGTGTGTGTGTGTGTGTGCATGTCTGTGTGTGTGTGTGTGCGTGTGTGTGTGTGTGTGTGTGTGTGCGTGTGTGTGTGTGTGTGTGTGTGTGTGTGTGTGTGTGTGTATCATGGACGTTAGTTAGATTGACATCTGAAACCTAGCATTTTGCTACATGTTGACTACTGCTGCACTATGATATACCATAGTATTGGATTGGGTTGCGTGTACGTAGTAGTTACATTATATCTCCGAATGCAAATCGTATAATAATTGGGCCTTTGAAATGAAAATGGCCCTAATGGTGGAAAATCAATTTTTCCCTTCAGTTATAGAGATAATTATTCTACTCTCTTACTGTGTGCTAGATCATCAGAAATTGTGTGGCCATTGTTGCAACAACATCATTTTTAGCCCAAACATACATAAAAGCACAAACACTGAAAAGTCAGTTTTAAATCATGATACTGGTGGACATGTGATATCTTCATAAGCAGGCCTCACGAATGGCCTAACTTGAGTATACAGGCCTAGGTGCTCTTGTCTTTCCTGGGTTAAACCGCCAGGTGAAATCTCATCTGGGATCCCAGCACTGCGTACTTTCACCGCATTAACACCTCGTTTAAATATAGAAATCTTAACTTCAGGTGACTCCAAATGTTCTTTTGCATGATTGACACCAGGATTGTCCGCGTGAACTTTAAAATGATGATATTTTGTTATTTTAGGAACTGCCTTGAATAGAGAATTGATGAAACCATCCCAATTTCACCATTGCCAGCCAGACAACTGAGGGATGTTGCTTTTGGTAGACTTGCGGCAGGCCTCTGCAACATGTTCAGGCGTATCACAATCCATACGTCGAATCATCTTCCCGAAATGACCATCAACAAGACATCTTGTGTGCCCAACTTCCGTGAATGAAAATCTTATTTCTCTGTGCTTTCCAGTAATAACACGCCATGCCAAGTACCCAAGAACAAATCTATTTTTATTCTGTCCCACACAGTTATCTGCACGGCAGTGACAAACCGATTTCTTCAAACTATGCGTAGAAAAATAGTGATCCAGCATTGATATAACAGAGTTAGGTCCATGCGACTGGGCATACAAACATTGTTCGGGGCGATGAAATTCGCTGAGGCAGTGGCGACACCGTGCTGTTGTTTTTGTTTGACCGGCAAACGCTTCAGCATAGAGGTTTTGATCAATGTGGGACCAATCCAGGGATTTGGACGCAGCAGCTTGGCGGCGGAAGCAAGTATTATACGCGACCCAGCCGTCTCCAGTGTAGCTTCTCTGGGCCCGTGTGATGGTCCTCAAATAGGCCATCAACTCCGGGGCCTTCTCTGGGTACCGAGATGTTAGAATGGCTGTCAGTGCTGTGTAGCATTTCACCCACAGGGAAAAATCGGTTACTGGACCTTGTCTGGGAACATGGCGGCTGGAGTTGCAGCACATTATCTCCTCCTCCTCTTGGAGGCGCCATGCATCTGGGACTAGTTCTGCCATGTCCACAAAATCTAGGTCCTGAATGCGCTTCTGGAGTTTGCGGGGATAGCCGATAAAGACGGTACCAGTGGGAGAGAATAAGACAATATGGTGGAGGAGGGGGGCATGACAGCCGACAGGCCGGATTCGGAAGGGGCCCCACGGGACGCAACTAGACGCTCGACCCAGAGCGTTCCGGGGTGAAAAGAGGTGGTTGGGAGTCCGATTCCTAGGCGGTGCTTTGGTGTTCGGACGTCATAGCGGACGATGCAAGCGGATATACCTGGAATCTTGAACTGGTTGTAAGCTGCCACAATGACTAACTCGAGCAGCTAATGCGCATGCGCAGCTATGAGCTTTGCATACCAACACGGGTATGACCCATATCCACCAGCGCCCTGGAACCATAAAATTCTTCTTCATCGCTTTGAATAGCAGCCTGGGTCACAGTATCAACTCCTAAGAGAGAGATAACTTCTTCTGGCCGTGTAGCCATTTTGCTACTCAAAGCGCACAAAGTAGAACTTGACCCATGCGAACTTTGAACTTTGAACTTTTGATCATGTTATCCAATACCGCTCGTGAATTGGTAAGTAGCGTGGCGCCAGCTTCCAGGGTCTCACAATTGCTTCTACAGGGCTAGTACATCCACAATCTGGTAACAACTGTTTCGATAAATAAATTAATAGAAATTGGGTCAAAATGACCATGTTTAAAATAGCTTGCTTTCACCATAAGGGCCCTTTTCATTTTCAATTATATTATAATTTACATTGCACATACATAACGTAACATGTACGTCATGTGTATTGTTGTCTCTGTACAGCCAGCGATGTAGGTCGAGCGATGCTGAAGTTCGCATTGGGATATCCCTTGGGGAAGAAAGGGTTGGACTGGCTGAAAATCCACCTTGTCAACCTCCATGGAGAGAGGAAAAAGTAACCACCAACAGTTAGCTACCTATTGTGTGGTTCCTTACAGACCTAGCCTTGTTCCCGTGCCCACACCTTTTTCAGTTGCATGAAGGAATCTTAATTCAGGATGAGGCTAACTCAGACCTACCGGTATCATTTCCAGGCTTACTTAAAGTGAGGGATTGCTTAGGCTCTCGTGTTCCACCCCCCCCCCCCCCCCCCCCCCCCCCCCCCCCCCCCCCCCACCAACCCCAGTGTCGATCTATTTCAATATCGTACATGCGGGGAATATACGAGCGTGATGAAAGGTTCTGGGAACAAGACTAAGGGAAGAGCAAACTTTTATTGTACATGGCAGCTTCATACTAAGTGTTTATGTGTTCTATACAGTGTACACAACATTCCCCATTCGCTAGCTACACATAAGCAGGAGTGCATGAGCCACCAAAGGCAGCGAAGGAGCGTCGAACTCAGCATGCCCACCCTAGTGGAAGTGTTAGGTATTCACGCATCCCAAACTTCTACCTTATACATCAAGAGGCCATTACGTAAAGATAAATTGGCGTTTGTGCATTACCGCAAAGGTCTTCCACACGTATAAGGTATGACCTTAGGCGTGAGGGCGCATAACATGTCTACACTCCTTCACCACTTCGGCGGCTCATGCGCTCCTGATATACGTTAATTGCCTGCTACTACCAATTCGTAATGCTAGCATGAAAATCCATTCCTGTTGCATGCGGAAGCATGGGAATGAGACCGAATGTTGTGTAGTCTACTTGCTTGTCATTGAATGACATTGTGCATGTCACAGGGAACCTCTGCGTGGGAGGCTGGAGTATGCCAATCAGATAATTGATGACATCATGGATTCAGCCGATAGACCAGTTGAGGTACTCTTCATTACAACCTATAGTCCTGCAGACTCAGACACCAAAGCTTTTACATGCCAATTGCAAGTTATCCTAGTTTTGTTGTGTTTTTGGTTGCCAGGGCAACAAGTGGTGGCAGTCGGGGGACGACCCATGGCAGGTGCTGGCTGTCTGCATGGAGATCACAGATGCCACTCGTTCCGGAGACCCAGAGAACTTTATTTCTCACATCCCAGTCCATCAGGTGCAAAGGTTTTAGCCTCGTTCCCAGGCCTTCTCACCCCAGCATTTGTCACTTGCAACTTATGTGTTAGTACTGCAAAGTCTGGGTACAAGGCTACAAAGGTTTAACTTCATGCTAGCCGTACGGCCACCATTAACTATATGGCCACCATTAACCGTATGGCAACCATTAACCGTATGGTCGTCATTAACCTTACAGCCTAAGCATAGCTGGTGAGCAGGTACTTGTGCATGTAAATAGTGGTGGCATAATTATGTCATTAGGCATTACCCATTACCCCAGGAGGGAATTTGTGTCTACCGTGTCCAATATCTTGTGAAGAGTCTCTAGGCTACGTTAGGGCTACGTGCATTCATATACTGCAATCCGCAGATATCTTCATTCTCAGACCCATGCATGAGAAACCAGTATTTACACTCCAATTGATCAGTCACTCAACCATGCCAGTAATACTGTAGTCGCACGCTATTAGGCGCATGTGCCTACGTATATCTCCACAGGAAGCAAATATGTGCCTATGAGTGAGATGCACTTAATATTGAATGACATTCCTCGAATTGGAAGTGCACTTCAATTTGAATTATAGCTTTTCTAGCCTCATACCCAGGCCCACATGCGGAATGCGGATGTAGGCCTGGTGATGCTTGGCAAAATTCCTGTATGTGCTGAAGTCAGCAGTCTTTTTTTCGGGTAGGCGAATCATGTTTGTCCATTGCCAATTACTGCAAAGTAGTTACATTCTTTACCACATGAAAAGTGTAGCCGTTTGATAAAACTGCTATTCTAGCCTTCGAGACTCACCTCTGGTCGCTCCTTGGCAAAGGACGTTCTACTTAGCCATCACCAACAGCTACCTGCTGCATGAATTCCAATTCATCCAAGTAAGGTATGTAAGTGCTTACACAATTATGCTGACTGAGCACATACAGGAATTTTGCCAAGTGTCACCAGGCCCTCTTCCGCGTTCCGCGTGTGGGCCTGGGGTACAGGCTTAGCTTTTTCCACTCCGTATAGAATCGAAAATGGCAGAGTTTCTGCATAGAAGAAGCCTTCAGCGCTTAACAGCGTCGAACCTGCGCCTAACGGTAAATATGCACCTATAAGTGATGCGCTTAATGACGCCCAACTATGATACGGTGCAGCACATTAGGTGTATTGTACGGTTTGGCATGTAATAGTAGCGGAGACTAATGTTGTAGCAGATTGTCAGAATTACAATTTCAGTACTAGCAACACCTTTCAACTGTCAATACAAACCACAGTATCACACATGCTCATCTACCCTAGCCTCGTTCCCAGGCCTCCACACCCAGCTTTTGCCTCCACTCCCAGCTTTGTCGCTTGCAGTACGAAAAGCTCCCCCCGCTTTTCGTACTGCAAGCAACAAAAGCTGGGCATGGAGGTCTGGTGACGAGGCTACATCTACCCTCCAGTAAAAATCCTAAATCATTATTTGTTGCTGGATGCCGATCTTGAGAATCAGGAATGCGTCCGTGCATTTGTCCATACAGGACGGGTCTTGTAATGGGCTGCAGCACTATGCAGCTCTGGGGAGGGACTCCCTGGGAGCCAGGCAGGTGAGCACCTCCATAGCCTCTTGTCGGGGTACCACAGTTATATTACTAGTCACACTCGCCCCAGTTATTGTGGGGCGAGCATGAGCGAGTGCGATGCAGAGCATTGAGCATGCACATCAGAATGCGACTGAGAATAGCACATCAGGCCACAGAATACACAGGTACCGCAAGTCATGTACCAGTACTGTGTGTCACACAAATCACACATTTGCACAACACGGGAACTGTGAGTGGCTAGCTGGAGCAGCCTCAGTAGCAGACATGGTGCTCTCGTCATTATTTTAGTTTCCATTCGCTAGCAAGCCCCAATCCCGGCCATCTCAGCACACTGAGTCAGGTTGCGATTGACAGATGAAATCACTCTCACCCAGCGTGCAACTTGCATCAACAGGTGACAGCTGTTGCCATGCGGTAGCCCCTATCACTGTATCCATTGAATAGTTAGGTCCACAAGTGGTCTCCGCAATCGAGGAAGTAGACTGTTCTTTATCTATCGCTAGCTAGCTATATTGGGCTACTTGAACCTCGTACCTGCAACTGGTTGCATGTGGTCATGTATTTAGCCCAACACGTACAGAATTACAAACAGACATACATACGTACAGACAATTTTTTTCCTGTAGTACACATCAATGTGGGGCTCGCTCACGATCATCCAATGATGATTCCAAATATGGTAGTTCTTCTAGACTTAACCCTTTAACCGATAAATTAATTTGCGTTTTAACGAGGAAATTGAATAGCGTTTACTTAAAAATCCATAGCAGCGCCGCTATGCGTCCAACTCCGTAGCAACCAGGCATTTTTAGCTAGCAGAGCTATTTATACACATTATGATGTCATTCTTAGAGCCCTAGCAGTTACGTGAACGGTAAAAATCCAGGTAAATGGGAATTTTCAAAGAATTTGATAATAATATTATTATTATTGCCATTGTAACAGCACACCATGCAAGCATTTTCAAGAAATAAACACTTGTGTATTGTTATGCTATCCTCAAGAGCCCCTCATATGACTCCAGCAGTCCAGGAGAGCAGACAGGAGCATCACAAAGACAAGTATCAGAACCAGTGTTTCGAAGAAGACTGCACACGCCCTCAAATCCAAGGAATAGATGTAAACGACAATAGCCCACACTGCCAGCTCATTCTTCTGCACTGGAATGTCACTAACCTGCATGTTTGTGTGTGCATGACAGAATATATATACCTCCAAACAACACCATTCCTTCAACAGTGACGTTAGACTGTGGCCTTCCACAACGGCGCGTCTTACGTTGCGTATACCTAGCTGTCTCAACTACCAGCAATTCCTAGTCAAACAAAAGACCTTGCAAAGGCCCATACAACATACTATCATGAACAGGAGGACCTGGCTTTGCTACTTTTGAAGAGAAAGGCGGCAGCGTCCCTTTCTTCTTTCTCGTAGGAACCCCGTGAAATGCACAGGTCATTTGTATAGGCGGACAGTCAACTGTTTGCATTTGCTCTCCCCTCCCCTTGAACTCTCTCACTCCCTCTACCCTCCTCCCCTTACTCCCCCCCCCCCGCTGATCACCATATAATGCACCGAGTCCATGTCCTCGCCCCGTCCTTGTCCATGTCGTCGTTTGGTCCTCGTCTTTCAGGACGGACGTCCTGGGGTGACTTGACGCATGATCTAGAGAGGAGCTGGCAGATCCATGAGGGGAAGGGTCTGAGCAGGCTGATCCATGATAGGAACGGACTGGATTGCTCATGCAGACCTTCTACAAACACAGAGGAACTGGCAGAGCCTTGAGAGGAAGGGGAAGGACTGCTCCGTGTACTCTTCACACTGTATACAGAATACAGTCACACTTACAATATTGCCATTTCTTTCCTAGACATTCACGGACTACTAAACTATATTTGTAGGTTCAAGAAGCATAGACTTACTTGAGGCAGCGTCCAGATCATCCTGGTCCCGACTATGGGGAGGGATAGTAGCCATTTCTTTATCGTCTCCATCGCGTCCATGTTTTCGTCTCCATTGTCTTCTCCGGTCTCGATCACCGTCCTCAAAACCGCCCAAGCCAGCCCTAGGAAGGTAGCTACGGACTCCTTCTCGTTCAATATCGCTGTTTTATCCATCATCAAGGTCGTAATCGACGTTATCCAGCTGTTCAAGAACGCCGCTTACAATCTACATGTTCGCCATCTTGGAATTTTTGTACTTTTTGCATCATTGCGCAATACCCCTTAGTAACCGATGCCGTAGAATGTTCTAGAATTTACCACGTGTTTAGCAACCTTCTGAGCATGCTCGCGCTCAGAACCGTTTTCGTAGCGCTACGTTAAAAAATGAATTTTTTGGATTTTCGCTAAGACACGCATGTGCTCATGCCGTCTACAGACGGCTTCATCGGTTAAAGGGTTAAAGACTATAATGGTCCAGTGTTTCCACGATCATCGGAATTTGAGCCACTGTACTTGCATTGAGAAATGTGGAAGGGTGTGGTTCATTTGTCATGCTCGTTGGTTTTTCACCTATTGTTGGTGGCAATTATGTTACAAAGTGTCTTTCTCTCAATGTATTTCGCTGTAGGTGAGCTTGGTACCACAGGATAGACCAGATGACCCGTATGCTGGAGTAGCAGCCATGGTAGGTATAGAGGAATGTTGCTCTCATTGGCTTGCCTACCCCATAAGATACAGGTACCGTATAATAGTGTTTCTTGCAAACTTCATGTTTTGCTGAAGTTTACAGGTACCCGTTGACCGGAAGTAAAATTTCATTTACGGGAAGCTGCATGTTTCGTTCGCAGACCGCATTCGCAGACCGCATTCGCAGACAGAATTAACGTTCGCGAACGCAAACTGACGTTCGCGAATGCAGACCGAACATTCGCGAACGCAGAACGTTCGCGAACGCTGCGTTCGCAGACCGCGTTCGCAGACCGCGTTCGCAGAACGTTCACGAAAGCAGACAGCGCGTTCGCGAATTCAGACTGCGTTCGCAGAACATTCGCGAACGCTGCGTTCGCAGAAAGTTCGCGAATGCAGACCGAACGTTCGCGAACGCTGTGTTCGCAGAACGTTCGCGAACACGCAGACGAACGTTCGCGAACGCTGCGCTCGCAGATCGCGAACGCTGCGTTCGCAGAACGTTCGCGAACGCAGACAGCGCGTTCGCAAATGCAGACCGAACATTCGCGAACGCTGCGTTCGCAGAACATTCGCGTTCGCAGACCGAACGTTCGCGAACACTGCGTTCGCAGACTGCGTTCGCAGACCGCGTTCGCAGAACGTTCACGAAAGCAGACAGCGCGTTCGCGAATGCAGACTGCGTTCGCAGAACATTCGCGAACGCTGCGTTCGCAGAAAGTTCGCGAATGCCGACCGAACGTTCGCGAACGCTGTGTTCGCAGAACGTTCGCGAACACGCAGACGAACGTTCGCGAACGCTGCGCTCGCAGATCGCGAACGCAGAACGTTCGCGAACGCTGCGTTCGCAGACCGCGAACGCTGCGTTCGCAGAACGTTCGCGAACGCAGACAGCGCGTTCGCGAATGCAGACCGAACATTCGCGAACGCTGCGTTCGCAGAACATTCGCGTTCGCAGACCGAACTTTCGCGAACACTGCGTTCGCAGACCGCGAACGCTGCGTTCGCAGACCGAACGTTCGCGAACGCGTTCGCGAATGCAGACCGAACGTTCTCGTTCGCAGACCGCGAACGCAAACAGCGCGTTCGCGAATGCAGACCGCGTTCGCAGAACGCTCGCGAACGCTGCGTTCGCAGAACGTTCGCAACACTGCGTTCGCAGACCGAACGTTCACGAATGCTGTGTTCGCAGAACGTTCGCGAACGCTGCATTCGCAGACCGAATGTTCGCGAACGCTGCGTTCGCAGACCGAACGTTCGCGAACGCTGCGCTCGCACAGCGAACGCTGCATTCTCAGACCGAATTAACGTTCGCGAACGCTGTGTTCGCAGACCAAGCGGCGAACGCTGCGTTCGCAGATCCAGCATTCGCGAACGCTGCGTTCGCAGACCGAGTGTTCGCGAACCGAGTGTTCGCAGACCGAGCATTCACGAACACTTAGTTCGTAGACCGAGCGTTTGCGAATGCTTCGTTCGCACACCAAACATTTGCGAACGCTGCATTCGCAGACTGAGCGTTTGCGAATGCTTCGTTTGCAGACCGAGTGGCGAGCATTCGCGAATGCTTCGTTCGCAGACCGAACATTCGTGAACGCTGCATTCGCAGTCCGGGCATTCGCGAATGGTGCGTTTGCAGACTGCGTGTTCGTGACCACTATTACGTTCGCAGATCGAGCGGCGAACACTGCGTTCGCAGACCCAGCGTTCGCGAAAGCTTCGCTCACAGACTGCGTGCCGAGCATTCGTGAATTAATGCTTATTGAGAATGAAATTTTAGTGACTTGAAGAGGCCCAAGGTGGCCCATTAGTCAGTACATAATTAGAGAAAATGACAGACATGTATAGGGACTAAATGACAAAATGAAGGATTATATGCCGGTATAACACATTCTGTACACAAAGCATTCTGGTATAAACCATGCTAATAACGGTGGTGTTGGTGGTGGTGAACAGAAATAACATCTCTTGTTCTGATAATGAAAAGCAGGGTTTTTCTTTGAAACAGCTTTGTACAAAATATCTCTGTAGCCCTGTGTGATCCTGCAGCCTGTTATGAAATGTATCTCATCGTCCACCATTCCACTGTTACAGTATAGCGTAAGCCGCCAATTATCCGCACTTACTTTTGCACGATTTGCAGTGTTGCTTAGGAACCCTTCCCGAACTTCTAACAACCACCGATAGATTCACCATCCTCTACTCTCTAATTGTCAGCATTTTGCAAAGTTGAAGCCACTTCCGATTGCTAGCGACGCTTCTGTAAACAACAAATCGCGCTGGCCAATTTTCATCACCATAAACGTATTATCGACAATACGTCACCACCCATATACCAATTATCAACAGCTGTGAAAAAAGCCCAGCGCACTGAGGTCTTACGTACATACTTAATTCCGTCAAAAATGCCAGGACCAACCTCTCTACAGGTTTATCTTTTAAAAAGTCCCAAAATACTGTTTCTCTGTACGAATAATATTTTTTAACATACGCATGATACCGTATTTCCCTGATCAAACGCCGCGGCTACTATTTATTTCATCATGCAATTTACTGCGGCTACAATTCGAGGGCGGCCACTAATCAAAGGCGGCGTTTATTAAACCCAGCATAAACAAGGAAGCGAGGTGGCGGTGTGGTACTGTCATCATCATCCCGACAAAACGGTAGGAAACGCTAAATCCATTACTGTCACGTAAGATTTCACCGGTCACACGGTGCTCGCCCCCCATGCCTTGACCTCAGAAAATGCCAAACGCTTAGACAGCTCTCGGGGAATATGACCAACGATCAGTACTACTCTCTTCACGCTCACAGCGAGACAGTCACGGTCCTCGAGGGCTAGACAAAGCGCTTCGATCGATCGCCGACCGTTCGAATACTAGCCGCGGCTACTAAACAAGGGGGTGTTTATTTCGTTCATCCCTTCCGGAGGTGCGGCTATTATTCGAGGGCGGCCACTGATCGAGTGCGGCATTTGATCGCGGAAGTAAATATACACACTCAAAGAGCACAGTAAGGACAGATTAACTCTTTACCAACCACAGATTCTGGAGGTCAGTTTTATAGCTTGTAATCTACTTAAACATACCCTAGATAAGGTTCCCATCGGTTTTCACGCTCAAAACTTCACACAGAACTGCACACAGCCATGCTTTCCCCATTCGTGATTCTGACCACACCCACTCGTTGACGTGTACGCGATCAAGATGCTCGGGCGACGGTAACTCGCTCTAGCAGAAAAATCAGCCTTGAACACTGGAATTCGAGGCTCTGCAAGGTGAGACCACTGTTTTCTAGGCCCATTTATGCTTAAAACCCAAGAAATGGCCTACTCGGCTCCAACCAAGGGCTGTTCAAAGCTGAGCCCAGACACGGCCATGCTGTTTGCACCCTTCGGGTGCACCCACCCACCTCCCCCTGCCCCGCCCTTTCTGCTGGCGCAGAGCCTATCTCCCAAGGACATTGCCGGATGTGACATCATGAAGGTGAAAGTCTCATGACGGGTTTTGCAGTCATTGGTTGGTAAAGGGTTAACTCGCGGCCATCTGCATCACCGAACCTTTTTCTTTTCCTGACCCCTCTTAGTCAAATCCCTCGGCGGATGGTGGTCCAATGGCATTCCTGTTTCATCTACGTTATATACTTGCATAGGAGAGTTTAGTAGATTGTGTTCGGTGAGCACGTCTCTTAACAACATGGTCTCCTTGCTCAGCAATCCGTTCATACATTTGTGCAGTGCCATCACCCTTTCGAAGGGAGAGAGAAGGCTGCCTTTCTAGAAATCTCCGGAACCACCCATCAGTCACTTTCGACTTCTTCAACACTCCTTTCTCTCGCGCAACTTTCTCAGCTAGCGCTTTGACCTCCTTTCATGATTTTCCGTATCCCGCTCTTGCGCATGCTGTGTCAACCAAAAAGAGTGACAACTCTTTTTCTTCAGATGATGCAAAGTAGGGGCTAGGCCATGGCTTGGTGCCATGGACGACTTTACCAGAAACCCTATCGTAAAGTGTGGTCCTTGGCACACCGTGCTCCCAAGCATCTCGAAGTGTGGCTGTACCGTTCTTCACAGCCTCAATAGCTGCTGGCTGAACACGTGGCATACAGATTCCATTAAACGCACACTGCAGTTGTTTCCATTAATGGCTCACCACAACGATGAAGCTAGTTATTAAAGTAGAATGTAAGTCAAACCTCTACCAGAAAATAAAGGGGGGTGCCAGCCCCTGGAGCCCCCGTGGTTCCTACACCACTGGCTTGCAAATTATTGCTTATACAGGATACATGTCTATCACGGTTAAAATGCATGTGGACATTTGAAATGTCCTGGAAATGTCCAAGACATTCAGTAAATGCCGAGTCAACATTCATTTTTCTATATATCCATTAAAAATCATTTCTCATGGTTTTGACACACTCCATAGGCCCACACGGTATTATCTCTTCGTGACATAGAGGCCGGAAGGCCCATTAGTCTTAAGTACAAAAATTATACTCATATCTTGTCACCTGAAACAGAACATGCTGGTTTTGTCCATTTTGTTCGTGTGTATAAGGTTCTTGTACGTACATTATCCTGAAGGTTGAGGAGAAGAGAAAAGTAGATGCTGCCAATGGCCATGAGATTGCAAAGAGACTGGAGGGCAAGGTCAACAGAAAGGTGACTGCTCTGTTAGAGTCCTTCCAAAACATACTTCTGTTACTATAGCAACACCACCTCTTGGCTCATGAAGGTCTTGGACAATTGCAAGAGGCAATTGTTCCCTTAGCAACACTAACCAAATGTGTTCATATTTTGTCTTCACCTGTTCAAATGTGTTCATATTTTTGTCTTCACCTGTTCCAAATGTGTTCATATTTTGTCTTCACCTGTTCTTTGGCTCAGGTGGTGAAGCAGACAGTGATGACTGTTGTCTACGGGGTGACCTGGGTGGGAGGAAGGGCACAAATTGAGGTAAGGAACTACCGCATGAAATGAAGTACGATGTTGTCAATTCCCCATGGAAACTGCTTGTAATGTTTGGAAAACAAACGGTCAAGTAGGCAGTTGTAGACATCAATTGTGGATCATGTACACTAGAGGTTTTATTTCCCTGATTTTACAGAAACAACTCCAAGGCAATATTGCTGATGAAGACCTCTGGGAGAGTTCCAAGTATCTGGTTGATGGAGTGTTTGCTGCACTTCAGGAGATGTTCTCAAATGCCAGGAAAATACAGGTTTGTGCTAGCCATCTCTTATCTCAATATTACTGCCAAGGAACAGCAGATACAGTTCTGAAATGGGACACGTTTGCCATAGGCAAAGTAGATAGACGTGGTGCATATGGAAGTGCATGTATAGAAGTAACGTGCCCTTGATGACTAACCGATCCTTTTTGTGAGTACTCCCAGTTGGTGTATTTTGACCTGGAGAGGCCACTGTGGATTACCAAGCATACGTAGCTTAGAAGCTGCTTGCAACTTGATTGTGCTTTTCTCTAATCACTGGACTGGACTGTGGATTGGAAATGTGGAATGGACTATGGAATGGACTAGGGAATTTTATAGGGCTGGACAAATGTCAATATTTAGCCTTCAAACTCAAAGCCCTGGTTTTTAAGTGGCCTTTGCGCAATGTTTACACAATTATCACAATTGTACAACTGTACAAGTTGAAGCCACAAAGTCAAATAATACAAGCCACACAAACTCAAGTTATATTATACATAGAGGGACAGAATTACAATTATTATTGTAAATTGAAAGTTGCAAACAGTTTGATCACTATAGACAGGTTGTGATGGATGCTGCCAGATCGTTGGCGGCACCGATCAGATTGTAAAGAGTTTCCACATGATGGGTATCTATTCAAGCGAGAACATGCAGGCAAGATGTCCTTCACAGTCACAAGTGAACAGCACACAATCACTTCCTGCTGATCAACGTTGCTGTACCGCAGCACAGTCACAGAAAGTTTCGTACTTGCCTTAAACCAAGCACTGTTGATGCTTTGGTTTTCTGAACTTAAAATTTCTGCGTGATGAAAGTTCAGATGTGCATACACATGCAAATGTGTATACTGCACTTTTGGATTTAATTATGGTTATGCTAGATTTGTTACACTGGACTTTGTGCCCAACCAATTAAATCAAATATGCTAAGTGTGTGTCATCAGCAGGACCCTGCGAGACAATTGCAATCAACAATTATTTTCGACGGGATATTGGTCCGGCAGGAAGTACATACTTTAGATATAGGTACCGGAAACGCGCACGCATCTAGAACCGGCCCTGGCCCTAATATACCCTAACCCATTGACCTACTTCCTGCCGGACCATATTGTGTGGACAATATCCACTTCGACAAGGTCCCTAATTCAACCATGTGTGTACTGTTGAGTGGAGAGAGGGATGGAGATGGAGTGGAGAGAGGGAGGGAGAAGGAGGGAAGAGAGGGATGGAGATTGAGTGGAGAGAGGGAGGGAGAAGGAGAGGGAAGACAGGGAGGGAGATGGAGTGGAGAGAGGGAGGGAGGAGGAGGGAAGAGATGGAGTAGAGAGAGGGAGGGAGAAGGAGGGAAGAGAGGGACAGAGATTGAGTGGAGAGAGGGAGGGAGGAGAGGGAAGAGAGGGAGGGAGATGAGGTGGAGAGAGGGAGGGAGGAGGAGGGAAGAGAGGGAGACAGAGTGGAGAGAGGGAGGGAGATGAATGGAGAGAGGGAGGGAGATGAATGGAGAGAGGGAGGCGGAGCGGAGTGGAGAGAGGGAGATGAATGGAAAGAGGGAGGGAGACGGAGCAGAGAGAGGGATGGAGATGGAGTGGAGAGAGGGAGGGAAGAGAGGGATGGAGATTGAGTGGAGAGAGGGAGGGAGAAGGAGAGGGAAGACAGGGAGGGAGGTGGAGAGAGGGAGGGAGGAGGGAAGAGATGGAGTGGAGAGAGGGAGGGAGAAGGAGGGAAGAGAGGGACGGAGATTGAGTGGAGAGAGGGAGGGAGAAGGAGAGGGAAGAGAGGGAGGGAGATGGGGTGGAGAGAGGGAGGGAGGAGGAGGGAAGAGAGGGAGAGTTAGTGCACACAAACAAACTAAGACAGAAGGCAATTTTATTGATATCAACGATCTGGCAGCATCCATCACAACCTGTCTATAGTGATCAAACTGTTTGCGGATCCAGTTAAGGGGGGGGGGCTCAATTGGTACTGCTTTGTATGCCTTCGTAGTTGATGTGAAGTTGAGAAACCGCAAGCGCGGAAATATGCTGTGTGAATGGTAGCATCATGTGTGTGAGCTGGAAGTGTTCCACATGCAAGTAAATAGACCGCCCATACATTAGCTGTGGAGGAGAGGCTTACCCATGGCAGTGCCATCAGCAGTAGAGAGTGTCACTACAATATCTCGTGCCAGCTGCCCAGTTATGGTAACACACACAGACACAGAGCCAGCATAAATTTGGGAAAGTAGGACCATAATACAACCACAGTATGGATGTGACTATGAGACCAGCAGTAGAGAAGATCCTCTCTGATGGCGTTGAGGTAACTGGCAGTGGGATTCCAAATACCTCTCTGGCCACTCTGGCAAGTCGAGGATATATAGCGATGGGCATCATCCTTCCACCAGGCAAGTGGGCATGTCTTTCTTGGTACAGCCCTCTCCGTCATAATCCACCTCATCTAGTGGGGTGGAGGGTCCAGATGCATCTTTGTCCACACCAAGCAGGAGGTCTGAAGTGGGAAAAGAATCCATCTTCTCCACGAGGACAATCTTCACAGTTTCAACTTGTTGCTCACTGAGGAACACTTTGGCGGCCTGAACCGAGGATCCAGCACTGCAGACAATACCATGCAAGATGAAGTGTCTAAAGATTCAAGTTCCCATCTCCGTGTAATCTCACTCGACACCTTCCGTTTAAACTGTGCGATAGTTGGACTGTCATCACTAGAGTCTCTCAGGTTTTCCACTAGGCTGAAGAGAACTGGAAGAAGGACAGAAATGGAAGAGTTTTCCTCATAACTAAGGAAAGTAGTAGCAACCTCAAAAGGCCTGAGAACTTTCATAAGGTCTTCAGCCAGCGCCCACTGCTCACTTTTGAGGTCCAAATAGCCAATGGTTACCTGCTCGTTGGAGAGTACAGCAGATATGGGCCACCTCATCTCAATCAGGCGCTCTAGGGTGTAAAAGGTAGAGTTCCATCGAGTGTCACAGTCCTGAATGAGCTGTTAGTATTTTCTTTCCATTTGGATTTGTCTCCTCTTTAGTTCTTCAGTTGCCACCACACTATGCCTGAAGTGTCCAACCAGCTTATGTGCAGCTCCGGTTAGCCTGTCAATCGCAAGAATGGAGAGCCCATCTTTGAGACAGAGCTGAAGGCAGTGGGTGCTGCAGCAGAAACTTTCCCAGCCCTTTTTGTCATGTAGGATACTAAGAGATAGCTCCATGTTTGCAGCTTGGTGATGCACAACAGCAGACACTTTATCCTCAATTCCAAAAGCTGTAACCATCTCCAAAATCTTCCCTGAGATGATCTGCCCAGTGTGACGCTCTGGGAAAGCCTTTGTTTCTAACACACATGAGCTTTTGAGATAGCAACTTGTACCCAGGTTCAAGGGATGGAACCAGCTCGCGGAATCCCACGCACTCGATGGCATGCATCGGTCTCATGTCCATTGCCACCATGTTCACAATTCTGTCAGTGATTTCCTTTGAGCGACTTTCGCCGCAATATCTAGCAAGAAATCGCAACACTGTCAAGTGAAGTTTGTGTAGCCTTCTCTGCTTGGTTCGGTAGTCGAGGGGATGAATTTTGAGTAGATGATCTCGCAAGTTGGAGGTGCCCCCATGGTACGCTAGCTCCTTTGAGCATAGCATGCACTTCACTCTCTTAGCGTCCTGCAATTTCTCGTAATGGTTCCACACGTCGCTAGTACTTATACTCGCCTGGTTTGCCATTGACTACCCCTAGACTACAAAAAGTAGATAGAATACAAAAAGTAGCTGTACACTAGACCGCCAACGATCACAAACACATAACACGAGGCCAACAAAGGTAAGTAATTCACATGCTCAGTCATGTAGTGGGTGTGGTAAGTGGGTTGCGGTGAATAATTAGAAGCTTCGAAGGTAATTTTTACCTTCAAAGGGCAATCTATCGAATGAAGCTACCGAATGTTCGAACATTTGTCCCAACCCTAGAATTTTATGTACAGCTGAAGGCACCAATTTTACACCATGTTCTAGCTTACTTTCCACTCCGTCAGACCTCAGAAGTCACCTTGTTGCAGGTAAGGCTACTAGCTAGCTACATACAAAATGCGTCATTGAAGCTTATTAAAAATGCATCTGACCTTTTGAAGAAGACGTAAATGCACGCCGATACAAGGCAAAAGTAGCTATAAGTAGGTAAGATAAGTAAAAGGCCCTGCAGCTTGGTAGTGCCAGATTCCATAGTCCATTCTAATTTCCATTCCACCATTACAGTCCATTTTCCAGTCCAGTGATTAGAGACACACACTTGATTGCAGTGTTTATGGGTCAACAGTCATAGCACCAGACTACGAAGCGATGGTTTCCATGCTAACCTGTAAAACAGCAACTATGCCAACTGCTACGTAGCACGTCACCGACATGTATGGAGAGCGTTTACTATAGCACTTTGCATTTGTTTCAACATGTACTCTAAATGGTTCACCGCCATATGGAAAGTATTGCAGCATAGTGATGTACATGTACGTACGTATATGCACTATATACCATTGTGCATTGTGTACATTCTTCAATGAAGAATCAATGTGGTGTGGACAAGCACACCTTAACATGACCATATTTACCCCGTGCGTGCATGCACAGTAGGGGTAGAGTGATTGCTGTGTCTGTATGTCAGTGGACACAAAAATGAGCAGTTTGGGTGAAATAGGAACACTTTCAGCCTTTTATTGCAATGTACGTATAAGTTACACTCCTGGTAGGGAAATAATTGTGCTGCGTAATGTAAATAATGCGAATAATTAATTAACATTAGGAATGGCCTACAAATATTCTGACTACACTGTCATGATCGCTATCGTGTAGTGACAATTTTGGTGCCGAAACTCACCTTGGTGGTGGAGCATGCCGTCGGCCACCATTTCTCAATGGAACTCTTCGACTTTCGTTGCCAGTACAACTTTTCGGAACAGCACATGATGATTCTGACCACACAGTCGTGATCTAGTCTCATTCCCAGACCCAAACAACACCCAATGAGGATCGCTTGCAGTGTCACTCGCGGGGAAGGATGGTCTGGTGACTTGAGCGGGGGCAATGTGGATCTATGTCTGGAATGCAGGCGTACTCAACTATTGCGATTTTAAAACATACTCACCATTTCTTGATTGTGTGTGCCTTGTCAACAAGGAAAGCAACAAGATTATCCTGGTATACTCTTGATCCCAGCATCTCTCTCTCCAGCGGAGATTACAAAGGAGATTTTCAAGGCTGATTTACACAACCTGGTACATTACGTTCTTACCCCCAGAAATTGCCACCAAAGTTTCCTCATCTCCTCAACAAGTCGACTGTCAAACCAACGTCAATAAATCCATCATAGTGACTGCAGTGGAGACACGCAAATCACAATGCTTCCACCGTCGGTAGTCCCACGAAGGTGGTCGTAGACAGAGGGGAGAATAGTGAAACAAACCGACCTATTGGCAGGCATACAAACATGTTCTTCCCAAGCACGAAGTACTGTCTGCATGCAGTCTCTTGCTCAGGTTTTATATAGCCAAACCAAGTTTCGCCCTTCTGTACGCCACAGCAGTATCGATCACTTCTTTTGTAGGGTTTGCCATCTTCATCGCCATAGTTCTGAGAGCACCTCGAAAAATGTTTACAGTAGAATTTGATAATTAACCAATGAACTAGTTATCTCCTATGTTTTGCATGCTGAAGTCCACAGTCTGTGATGATATGGAAATAGTGCAAACTCTGGTGGTGATCTCTGGTTTCATGGTTTTACTGTCTTATGGATATTATCTCCAACCATCTTGAAGCCATGCCACTGCGGCGGGGGAGTTGAAGACTTTACAGCTGCATCTGGTTCAGTCGGTGGGCCAGTGACTGTGGTGGTAACATCTGGTGACGACTGCACAGGTGGATCACCCAGTTGCATATGCTGAGGTGAAATCCTCATTCAGGAGATGGTAGTGATTTTCACTCTCAATTGAATGTGTTGGTGAATTTGTGACCAGACTGAATTCCTGTGGGTCTTGTTCTGAAGTTTCACTCTACTGGCTTTCACCTCCAGGTGTGACACCCAACTGCGCAGAAGTTTACTACTCAGTAGGTTCTGCTGGGCTGTCAGAAGTGGCTTCTCGCAATAACGCATTGCATTGTGAAACACCAATGATAATCATCAAATGCACATTCTGGCAAACCTTGCTTTGTGCTACTTCCTGTTTCAGTCGCTCCGTCAGCTCATCCTGCCAATCGAACACAGTCTCATCATACCCTTCTCCTCCTAAGCAGTCCAAAATGTCTGAGAGCAACGCTAGGGTGCAGTGAGATCATGCTGTTCTGTAGCCTTTGGAAAACCTGCACATATGTACATAGGTTAAAAGGACACCACAATATTATTAACTCATGCTGCCATAGTATGTTTCTTTTCAGTGTGGGCATGGCGGTCATCATGGTCATCACGTTCATCATGTGCAGAGCATGGTGCGGGACTGTGTTTAGGTGCTCCCTGCCAGATTAGGGACTGCAGCGGGAGGGTGGAGAAGGGATGCTCTGGACAGAGTGACCATATTGAACTTGTGATCCTGCATGTCCACATTTTGATAGGAGAGATATCACTTCTTGGACAAAGCACATCTTGGGATTTTGAAAATTAGCCAGCATGCCTGCAATCGTGCATATCACTGGCTTCTTGCTAAGCTTGGTTGCACTCACAACTAAGGACAAGTAAATAGGTGCCTTGCCAAATGCATGGATTCCCAGCTGAAGTGCTCCATGGCGACATCACTGGTGTCTCGCATGACTGAATTGAACTTTTTGGAACAAATCATCTGCAGCTAGTTCCTTGTGAATCAGCTTTCCAACTCTCTTCACTGCTTACATTCTCAGATTTCCGTTCTCAAGGACGACCTTAGTAAGGGAACCACGACTCCCTCTGCCAAGTATTCGGCCAAGCATCTTTCAAGATGGTGTAAGGTGGAAATATTTCTTGTACCCAACTACAATCTGTGTCATAATAATATTGGTTGTTTCCCCATATAAGAATCACGAAATATGTTGAGTCAGCATTTCACTACATAATAATGTATACACTATCTGAAGGTGCCCAGGGTGTCTTACAGTGCCCATGGGGTGTCTGAAGTGCCCAGGGTGTCTGACACGGTGTTTCAGGTGCCCAGGGTGTCTGAGGTGCCCAGAGGTGCCCAGGGTGTCTGAGGTGCCCAGAGGTGCCCAGGGTGTCTGATGGTGTCTCAGGTGCCTAGGGTGTCTGAGGTGTCTAGGGTGTCTGAGGTGTCTAGGGTGTCTGAGGTGCCCAGGGTGCCCAGGGTGTCTGAGATGCCCAGAGTGTCTGATGGTGTCTCAGGTGTCTAGGTGCAGGCCCAAAGGGATTTACACAGTTTTTGCAGCGGCACAAAGAGGTGCATGGTTGTGAAGCATTGAAACATTTACACTGTGATCTGTATAATGGGTTTGGATTGCAGGATGTATTAAGCAGGTTATCCTTATTGACACCACAATTGCATGAAGTTTGTGTAGTGCATGCTGGTGGTTTTTTTGGACTTTAAAGAGCCATGCGGTAAAGCAGCATCATAGTGGCTTGGCCCTGATGGGCCAAGAATACACTTGAGTGAGTTGAATTTGTAGTGCTATACGGTGAGAAATACTGAGGATGACCGAGATTGGTGGTGATGAAGACGACAAGGGTAGTTTGAAGGACATTGCACATTGCCGTTGGCATCAGGTCGCCCATATCACTTGAAAAGTTTCCATCTTGAAGAAAGGCCTGCGCCTCTTTGTCGTATTGTCTCTGTCCTTCTATATCTAGGAATGCTTCGTATCTGCATCTGTTCTCCCCTAATAACTCCTGAACAAACAACTGTCTGAGTCGAGATGCAAGTGAGCTCGAGGTTACTTCAGTGAAGGGAGTAGTCATGCCAATCCTACGAAGGCAATCATTCCAAGTTGTACTATTGGACGTGATAGTCATTGCTATTGCAGTAAAGAAACAATTACCATCTGGTGGAACAGGGGTTAGGATGAGTCCACGTTCACTCAAGTGGCTTTGGATAGCTGATGCACTGATGTCGACATCACTTCTAGGGCAAGGGAGAATGTCGCATTCTTGGAAACTGTGAATGTCCTTCAACAGTTCTGAAAGGTTCATTTGTGCAAGTATTCTATATAGATGCATAGTTTACTCAAAAACACCTACGATACACTGACGCAACTTCACTCATATCTGAAGACAAGGGTGATTGGTCTAATTCCCAGTGATCTTCTCCTTCGATGTGTGTGTCCTCACTGCGACGTTTTGGCATAATACCTATAGGGCTAATTAGGCATTGTATTCGGTTCTGTAGAAAGCAATGCAGATATTGGTGCTACAACTAATTTTCCTGCGGAGATATACGAGTTGTTATGAGCGTGAATGATTACACTTATTAAGGCATATGCCAGTAAGATACCAATTCGGCTGCGATGTATAAAGGCATTAAGGTGGCTGTGGAAGCATTCATTGCGATTAGTTCCTCCTCCGGGAGGGATGTCTGACAAACATCCATGTGTTATGTGATGCTTGAGATTGGTGATTGCCTGCATTGTGGATTCAGTAATGATATTTTTCCCATATCCATCTATTTCATTCACCCATGTGTCTATAAAGTTCTGAAGTTTCTTGATGATGACATGTGGAGCTGGGGTTGCAGACATTCTTTTTTCACCGGTGTCTCCATCCGCTTGAAACACAAGGCTTAGGTGATGCATACATGGCTTTGATAAAGGGTGTCTCCCGGCACCTCAGACACCAAAGGCACCTCAGACACCAAAGGCACCTCAGACACCATAAACACCTCAGACACCATAGGCACCTCACACACCATAGGCACCTCAGACACCCTAGGCACCTCAGACACCCTAGGCACCTCAGACACCATAGCCACCTCACAGACACCAAAGGCACCACAGACACCATAGGCACCTCAGACACCCTAGGCACCTCTGACACCATAGGCACCTCAGGCACCATAGGCACCTCAGGCACCATAGGCACCTCAGACACCATAGGCACCTCAGACACCCTGGGCACCTCAGACACCAAATAAAGGCACCTCAGGCACCCTAGACACCATAGGCACCTCAGACACCATATAGGCACCTCAGACACCATGAGCACCTCAGACACCCACCTCAGACACCATAGGCACCTCAGACACCTTAGGCACCTCAGACACCTCAGACACCATAGGCACCTCAGACACCAAAGGCACCTCAGACACCTAAGGCACCTCTGACACCATAGGCACCTCAGGCACCATAGGCACCTCAGACACCATAGGCACCTCAGACACCATAGGCACCTCAGACACCCTGGGCACATGCCTCAGACACCATTGGCACCTCAGATATATAATATAATAGTATGTTGTAAAATGCTGACTAAACGTATTTCGTGATTCTTATATGGGGAAACAACCATAATATTCATTGTAGCGATCAACTGATCATGATCATATTAGTTAGCTAGCGATCATCTATGTCACTTACTGATACAGCAGGTAGCACTAGACTTCTTCTGTGCTTTTGAGCTTCGACATGGCCTTTTTGACTGGAGGTTCATTCGGCTCAATACAACCTTGCAGATCCAAGGGCATAGCTAGGATTTGGAGAGTGAGGAGGCATGGAGTTCTCTGCGCGCGCAAAGCGCGCCGAAAATTTTCCCAGCTAATTAATTATTCATAAGTCAATACGCAGTGCGTGCAAACAGTTGCTCTCGAAATGCTACAGCAATATGCCGGTGCCCTGACTGTCCCAGACTTGCAGCACTATCAGCGTTAAGAGTATACGCCGGCTCATGGTCTGCCTAGCTCCTGTCTCTGTCATCAGACCGAACGCACGTCGTACGTGGAGTGTGCGAGACTCCGGACACGCGCGTCATTATCCAGAAAAGCGAGGAGGCAACTGCCTCCCTTGCCTCATTGCTAGCTACGCCCTAGAGATCTTCAGGGTAAGAACATTTACCAAGGGTGGTGGCAGCTGCACGATCGCTCACAGGCTCGATGGTACGTACTTGGTTTTGGAAACTTTCCACTAATACTAGCTCCAATTGATTGATTGAATTTAAGTTACATGTATCTATTTTCTGTGCACCACCCTGAAGCTTGCTGTACTGTTGCAGACTTGTGATGCAGGGACGCTTGCATATGTACACAGTACCAGATTGCTTTGGGGCAAGTATAGCTCGCTAACTTGCTGCCGCTCAAAGCAGCTGCATAAAATAGTGGCTAGCACTGGTGCTGAGTCACTATGAAGAATGCTACGATCTCAGCAGTCCGCGATTTCTCTCTTGCAAATCCAGCAAGGATGTAATGCCATAGATAGACCCACGCAACAACACTCGAGCGCTCGTATGTAACGTAAACAAATGTAAACAGACGAGAGCTGTGAACAAGGTTTTCACTCGAGAGCTGCGAGAGCTGTGAACAAGGTTTTCACTCTTTGTGCACACCTCGATTTCAATATTGTTTTACTGTAGGCCAAAACTTATTGATGTAGGTACAGACAATGCATCAAGCGTTGCTATACACGCAAACAGCACACGTGGTAAATGCTCTGCTGAGCACTTCTTGTTGGGCTCAGATTGAACCAGGCAGCTAACCATATAATATTTGCTTGCAAGATAATTCTGTGTATTGCAGTATTTTTAGACTTCTACGTAGCTCAGCTCTGGACATGTTGGGTAGTACCTGCTGTTCACCGCAATCACAGAAACATGCGGCGGTCTCACACAGCAGGGAAATACATCACTGTATATTTATGCTAGATTATGCTACATTGATATGCTATCGTTTAAGTTCCCTTGTGAAGATCTTGCTCCTCCAATTCTCCTCTCAGGACTGGCTTGCTTCCAGTGCCAGGAAGGCGGCTCTGGCTGGCAGACCGATGGAATGGCTGACTCCCCTTGGCCTGCCTGTGGTGCAGCCCTACCACAAGCACTCCTCCAAAATGGTTCGTCCACAGTTTGTTCGGTGAACTGGGCAATATACCATTTGCCTTCGGAAATGTAATGTGTTGAGGTCATTGGCCAGTGGCTATAGGGGTATATGTGAATCAAGAGAGCTATTATAGTCTCATTCCCAGGCCCCTGCCCAGCTTTTCGGTACAGAAAAGTGGGGAGGTCCTGGTAGTAAGTTTCCTTACATGAGCATGCGATAATCTGGGAGGTCCTGGTAGTAAGTTTCCTTACATGAGCATGCGATAATCTACAAATGGCGATATTGTCAGAACGAAAATGCTACCGTAGAACGGGAAATTTCGTGTGAAATATATTTCACCTGTTTAATTTTTATTTTTGTTGCTCAAGCACACCGACGAAATTAAACCACGTGAAAAATTCATTCACGCATTACGTGTACACATGCGCGTTCCCGGGACTGGATACCATGTCGCCATTGGAGAGGAGCTGGAGTGTCAGCGCGAGCGAGGAAATGTAGCAGACACCTATGCCGTATCACGGGAACTGCCATTGGCTACTTACCTGTAAAGATTTCATCTGTCTGTCTCGGTCCGTGGTTACAACTGCCTTCAGAAATTCGCTCCGCAATCGTGCACTTGGGCTGGTAGAGAAGAGCTCAGTAATCTTCCAGGATTGGAACCACCATCGACAGGTTTCAGGTAGCACTGCAGAGCCATACTTGTACTTCAATTCAACACTCGAATGAAAACTCACGCGTGAAGTCAGAATCATTATTCGATCTTGAAAAAATTTCATGTTTTTAATTTTTGTCGTTATGCAGTATCGACGAAAATTAATTACGGCGAAAATCGATCTACGGTGTATCTTGCATGCTGTTTAACCACTACAAGTTACAAGTTCAATGCTTTGTATGTGTGACAGTCACCTCCTGCTAGCTGTATGTTAGCTGGTGCCTTTCCTCTTCTTGCTGTTCTGAGCCCCAGTACACCCACTTCAGATCTTTCTACCGTCTTTCTACCCTGGCCTTGATGTCACTCACGTGATAAACTTACCAGGCCCTCTCCCACTTAACCGTGCTGCAAGGACAGAAAGCTGGGAGGGGCCTGGGAATGAGGCAAAATTTCTCTTCCTCTGTGGTTAGTTAGGCCTAGGCCTATTATGCTCTAAATATGACCTATTTTTCTTTCTGGAAATTCCCAAAGATTAGTCCGTTATTCTAACCAACCTACCCTATTATTCTTATCCTATTCTCATAGTATAGCTAGGCAGATGCTTATGTCATTGTGGGGCGAGGCTGAGCAAGCAGCATGCTTATTGTAGTTTAAGATGCCATCGCATGCACCCCTGAATCATAGCTTCATGGTGCTGGTACTTTCAACACGTAGCTACGTGGGCAGCAGTTTCGTTGAATGAAATGTGCTTGAGGTTACGTATTTGTTCCGCGCAATTTAGCGCAATCTCGAGATTGTGCAGCGCATTCTCAGAATCCTACGGTGGCCTGTTAAGGCCCTTCCAATCCTCACATTTCTTACTTCGAAAGTTGCTCACTTCGAAAGTTGCTCACTTCGAAAGTTGCTCACTTCGAAATTTCATATTTCGTACTTTGAAAGTTGATCATATCTGATGCGCATGCGCACAGACGCCACTGGGTCAGTCAGCAATATGCTACCGAATACCATGTAAATTTAATTGACGCTTTAGAAGATATTTGAGCACTGTGTCATTATTGAAACAGATTTGTGACTGTATAAGCACTGAGAGATGTGATCAGTGGTTAACCTGATCGGTGATATAATTATGATAAAGCTACTGAAAGACCGGCACCCCCAAAATAACGGTGCATGGATAGAGAAAATAACGGTGCATGGATATGCAGTTTTCGGAAACCATGCCTACAGACCCTAATGAAGAATGAAGCAAGTCTTTAGATATGAATATGAAAGACTGAAAGGCTAGCTGATAAAAGATTATAAAAATGATGGTACATGCATGGATGGACCAGTTTTCGGACACCACTCATGATCACTGACTTGAAGAATGCAGAAGGCGTTTTAGTACCTGCATTGCAGTGATACGTTCTTCGTAGACTGTGAGGCATGAGCTGCAAATCGAACGAATCTTGTCAGGGAGATGTCCGTATTCTGGTGTAAGGGTTTCCACCCCGACTTTATACATAATCTGGAAGTGGCTTAGGCCACTCCAGATTTCCTGCTCCCCGAATAGCTCGATAAGTACACATCCGAATGAATAGACATCACACAGCCCATCAACTCTCTGGGCTTTCAACTGCTCCGGGGACTGGAACCCAAGGGTTCCAGATTGGCCAGTTTTGCTCCCCACACTACATGTTCCAGTGCCAGTGAGCATTTTGGCTAGGCCAAAATCAGCCAGATATGCGTGCATAGTTCCTTCTTCAACCTAAATGGGCAAACAGTGACCACAAAGGATGCCAAGGGGATCAACTGAATTCAGCAGAAGTATTATTAGTCAACAATATTTTCCACTTTTATGGCCAAAATTAGGCTTCACAATCCTTAGTGTATGATTGAATAGGGGCCAAAGGCATTGTCGTATATTAACCATCCAGCCATACAAATCACACCAGTGTATGTACCAGAATGTTTGCTGGCTTTATATCCAGATGGACCATAGGAGCCGGCTTAGCAGAGTGGAGATATATCATGGCTTGTGCAATCTGCACTGCAATCCTGACTTTTGCGACAAAGGATATCTGAGGAAACAAGGATGCCAATGTAGGTCAAATGTAGGTCACAATAAAAAAAAAGTTGTCGACTTTCCTACCCTTTCATGATCAGGGCTGAATATCATAGTTTGAAGTTTGCACCCCCTGACAAGGTTTGTCACCAATGTGATGGAGGTGTGGTTAACGATGGTACCCATTACTGTCAGGATATTCGGGTGCTGCATGGTCCTACAAGATGAAAAAGAACGAGTACATTAATACATGACTATAGTGATTCCAAGTACCAATTCATGGAGGCTGTGGTGAAGTTTCTAGTATAAATCCCACAGTGGGTAAGTACATACCTGCACATGTTAATCTCCCTTTGAGCCCTGGCATGAGTGGTAGATGGCATAGGGATTACTTTGGCTGCCACAACTGTCCCCCACCAAAATGCTTTGTACACAGTTCCAAAATTTCCCTGCCCAATCACGTCCAGGAGTTGAACCTCCTGACAACCATCTATAGACGAGCAAAAATTGACAGAGAATCAAAATTTAATACTGGATATCTGAATAGAATATATACCTTCCAAGTGGTCACAAAGCTTCATCAGTTCCACCATGTCCTTAGGTAAACTTCGATCTAAACAAACAAAATATCAGAGAACGCGGTAGCGTTCTCTATTTAGGGATGGCCAAGGAAATTTCGATTTTACCATACTGATACACCAGCAGGAAAACGGCCAAAGAAGCTACAACCCCCCAAACCAAGCATACAGACAGAATGATACTGCCTAGCAGTTCACAAAAACACTCACAAACGTACCTTAGAGTACGCGGGAGTCGATGAACAGTACTCCAGAAAAGTATCCCAGTCCCCCCCCCCCCCCCCCCCCCCCCCCCCCCATCCCGTCACCCGTATGGTAGCTTTATGTTCAAAAGGACCCCCAAAAATGCAATCTTACCATCAATTGCTCTTCGACTCCACTTAGGTCATCAGCTGCAGCAACAACTGGCTGTCTGCTTTTCTTCCTCCCTTTTTTGAGCTGCAGTTTAGCCCTCTGCTTTCTTGCCATCTCCTGGTACATAGCCAGCACTAAAAGGTTCAGAGCACCGCGTGTAAGCACAATCAGGCTACAACCAACAGCTTCGTGCATGGAACAATATAATATTGAGGTTAGCTAAAATGGACCATACAACTCTCGCAGTTGTTGATTACCTTGGTCTTTGCTAGTCGAGATCTTAGCCGCCACCTTGCCTTCGTCGCCTGACCCAGAGCCAGAGGTAGACATGGCTGCTGGCACATTGGACACAACTCGGCTGCTAACGATAGTACATAGGTCTACACGTGGCAATTTCCGACGCATGCGCATTCATAATAAGCAGGATAATTATATCGATAGCGGAAATGTGATCGATAGCGGAAATGTGAAATTTCGAAGTGAGCAACTTTCGAAGTGAGCAACTTTCGAAGTAAGAAATGTGAGGATTGGAAGGGCCCTAACAGGCCACCGTAGAATCCCGAAATTGCGTGCCAATCTCGAGATTGTGCAAACAATCCTGAGATTGCACAATACGTTTGCGCAATCTTCGAACTTTTGACCTTAGCCATGCGGTTGACAGCTAGTGCGCTCGCGGGACGGAAACCGTTTATACAAGCGGTCTCCTCCTCCAGACGTGACATTATGTGATCTACTACTGTGAGTGATGTCGTCTATCGATCAGCAGCGGGAGGATTTTGAGAGATTTTGTTCGGAGCGATTCGGGGAGAAACACAGAAGGGTCTGGGAACCAAACTATGCCAAACCAGCAAGCTAGACCATAGCACGTGAGAAGGGCCAGAAGATTATCCACGGACTACGGAACGACCCCATAGCAGATACCTGTGGTTCCTGATTCAAGTTTTTGGTGAAACAGCCGGGGTTTAGTCAGGAATCTCGAGATTGCGCAATCTTGTCACTGCGCAATCTCAAGATTGCGCAGTGTTGCAGCGCAATCTCGAGATTGCACAGCAATATTGCGCAATCTCGAGATTGCGCAAATTCCTAAATTGCGCGGAACATACGTATATACAAGAACCCTCCTACGATCCAGCCCATAGGCCCTTTTCAAGCTACCATCTCAATTGCACCTCTGAATGCTCTTTGGACTTAACCTCCTCCCTGCCAGGCTGTCTTCCGGTAGACTAGTCTTCCCGCCCATTCCGCGTCCCTTTTGCGGTTACATCTCTCGCTGTAGCCATTGAAGAGGTGGGGCCATGAGTAGTCTTGGTCCTTGTTGTAGCCATCAAGGAGGCACTGTGAATCGTGGATGTCTCCAACTCGAGTGACAGCAATTTTATCCATGACTTAAGAAAAATTGTGGAAGAGTGTATTAATGGTAAGGACGCTGAACCGGCCGTACATATGTACGTTCGGCAAAGCAAAGCTGAATGATATGTGTGGGGTTCGCTCGGGCTCACCTGACTTTTCAAAAGATGATTCAGATTGACAAAAAAATTAAGCAAGCACAGTTCATAAGAGAAGCTTCAAGTTACATGTAGTCTTCAAGAGAACTGAGCTGCTGATCCCCAAAGCTGTTCTTCATCAGAGAGAATATTCACTCGGCTGCAGCTGAAGAGGGTTGCACCAAAAGGACTCTCTTGGCCGCTTCAGCCCAAGCTAGTAAAGTAACCGCATTGTTTATCCAGAAGTCCACAGGACTATACTCCAAGGTAACATCTTCAGCTGCTGCTAAATATTCATTCTTCAGAGATACCAAATCATCTGGTTTAAGGAAAGGAAAGATGACAGGCTTCAAGAAGAAGCTTTGGCAAGGAGCTCCAACTAAATCAGTCATTGCTGGGATGGACCACTACAATAGCCAGAGCCTCCCCAAGCCGGCTCATCCCATCAACAATGGTTTCTCAGAGATCTCTTTCTTGATTTGTGCCTGCTCCTGCTCCAAAATGAAGGGGACAATATCTGACGTGTCGTCTGTCTGTTAAGTGAACAGCGTTCTCCTCCAGTAGTTCCCCAAACTCTGGAATCTTATTAAGTGGCGCACCCACGGGGCCACAGTTAACAAATTGCCAGATGCAAAGCTGCTTTAGTTGGTTCCTCAGGCAAAAAAGTACTGTGGTTTTATGAAATCTTGCAAAATTGAAATCGTAATGCGTTGTACGCTATTGCGCAAGCGCATTCGATTTTCAAACTTGATTGATCGCACATTCACTGATGCTGTTCGTAATGGCCTCCTGTGAGCCAATGCACACCAGTGTTTACAGTGAGGATCTAAGGTGGAGGATGGTCTGGCAACGCGAAGTTCAGGGGCTCATCTTGGAGAGAAGTGTGGATGTTTCTACTGTCCATAGGACAGTCAAGAAGTTTGAGGAAACTGGGAACGTGAGTACAAACAAGTACTCTATGGAGAAAAGGCACGAGCTGCAAAAGCTTACTGAACCCGTCCAACTAACTGTACTTCATGTAATTTTTTGAAGAAAAGTAATTTCAGCAGGAAGAAGATGCAGTTGGTAGCCTTACAGAGGGATCAGGATCTGAGAGCACAGTACATCACAGATGTTTCGCTTTACGGTGTGGATACACTGATTATTATTGATGAGACTGGTTGCAATCGTCGGGACACACTGAGGAGGTATGGATATGGAGTGAGAGGGAAGCCTGTCCGATGCCATAGGTTACTTGTTCGAGGAGAAAGAATTTCTGGGATTGTAGCTATGACAGTGAATGGGATTTTAGATCTTCAGATTGTTAGAGGATCAGTGGATGGAGAGATTTTCATGGACTTTGTACAAAGACTGTTGTTACCCAACTCATGCCTTTCAATGGCAAGGACCCAAACAGTGTTATGGTGCTTGACAATTGCTCTGTGCACCATGTAGAAGGAGTGGTAGAGTCAATTCTAGAAATGGGAACTATTGTTCACTTCCTACCACCATATTCCACAGACATAACTCCTATTGAGTTGCTGTTTTCTAATGTCAAAGGGCTGATATGAGTAATGGAAATGGAAATGAATACCCTTAGCAATCTGGATGCAATTGTATTAGCAGCATTCTTGTGTATTGATTGTAGAAGTTGGATTAGCAGTATTGAAATATATGATTGAGTAGGATTATGGAACTATATAATGCACTACGTACGTACATACAAAGTGTGTATATATATAAGAGTATGAGAAACACATCATGGTTGTATTACTGTGAACGGACATATACTGCAGCTGCATGGTAATCAGTAGCTGCATCAAATAGCTGAGAAGGATATAATACCATCATGGTAGTACTGGCATAATCAGGTATCTGCATGACCACAATTAAATCTCTGAGAAACCAATATACACTATGACTTCAAGTAAGCTTCCGCAAGGCATCCAAAATCATCCGTTTCTGTTCTATAAACTCAGTCTGTGACGAAACGTTCTCTTCACAGAGTTGCTGAACATACCTCACGTAGCTGCTGTAAATTCTTCATGCGGAGTTCAACAGACTTCCCAGGTGAAATGCCAACTGCTGGCGTATTGCTTGGCATTTGGGAGCTTGAAGTAGCAGCTTGAGATGGCGGAGTGAATGCCTTTGCAACAGCTGTTGCAGCTGCAGCCAATGCATCTGACATTGATTCTTTTTAGGCCGTTTAGGTAAGATGCCAGTAATCATAGGCACACGGGGTGGATCGTCATAATCGTCATGTGTGCCACAGTGTATCATTCTGGCCCAAAGGCGAAGCTGAGGTGTGTCATAAGTATTACTATGTTTATACCTTGTAATTCATGATAAATAGTATCTACCTCATCTTCCCTATCCTGACGCCTTGATGGGTGAGAATCAGGATGCTTTCGTTTCCATTTGTCTTCATGTTCCTCAGTTTCATCCATTGGTTGTACATCACACCGGAGTGCAAATTTCACTGCCCACTTTGCATTTCTGATACATTTGTCTTCATCACGTATCAGCCATACCTTAGCAAGGATTCAAAACGTACTCCTTAGCTTTTGCCACCATTAGTTACCATAACAGCTGCTTAAGAGGATAAACTTCATAGAAATGACACAAACCACAAGTGACAAACAGGCTATACACTGTTGAACCACAGAAACAAAGGGACGCAAATGAGGAAAGGGTAATTCAAAGCAAACGGGTTAGGTACATTTGGCTTATACCAGTGCATTGATAACTGCTGGCAGTTTCAGTAGCGTTCAAAGCATGCCCTTCCACCACACTGGGTCCCACGGGACTTTCATCCATGTCCCTATCCACTGTCTCCCTATCCCCCCCTCTCCCTACTTCCATTTCCAGCTCTGTGCACGGGCGCTGCTCCACAGGCGTCCTCTTGGTGGACGTGTGCGAAAAAGACGTCAAGTGTCCGCAACCCACTCGCTGCCTGTACCTTCAAGTGTTTCGACCCAGCCAAGTGTTTTCTGACGTGATATACGCTCAGTGATGAGAGATCTGCCCCACAATTGCAGAGCTTCTTGGTAGGAAGAGGCACTTCTTCCATGGCCTCGTCAACTCATCAACCTCTATTACATGTCCTTTACCCATGTATCTTCTTACTTGGACCGTATTTACATCCGTATACTACACACACGTCACTATGACATCATGGTTGGTTGGTTCACAGGTCAAGACGAAAAGGTGAACTGTGGCCCCATGGGCACACCACAACGTAAGAAGGTTTGGACTCGGTAGACTGCACAGCCTGCGTCACTTGCCTGCAGTGCTCGGCTATATCTTTCTCAGTTTTTCCTTCCTAGTTAGGCATTCCTTACTCGATTCGTGCTTCCTAGATCGAGTGTAGTACACTATTCTTCACCGACAGTTCCTCTTGGCAGGCAAGGCAAGAGAGTTTCTTGTTGGAAACAGACAGGCACTCACCACCGAATTCAGTTACATGCTGAGGAGGAGTTACCCGTCTTTGGTTCACTTGCTCCTTGTCCACAAGCGTGCTTTTTCCCAATAGGAGGATTACGATCAACTTGCCGTTTACATGCTAGTTCCAACGACTTTGGACAATGCAGAAGTCGACCTGCAGCACTAGGCGTAAGTGTAGAGCTACTCACTCTCCCATATTCTTCGGAGTCCAAGAGACTAGAGCATACAATTTCAACCTCAGAGTACTACTGTTGTCCTCCACCATGTTTGGTTTGCTAGTTACACGAGCAATTTCCAGATTATTGACCTCAGATGCCAGGCACGACATTATCCCGTTTTCGTCCCGATTATTCTCAAATTATGCTCCATAAGAGGCAGTCCCTATTATGTAATAGGAACTGCCTCGTATGGAGCATAATTCGGGGGAAAAATTATGCTAGCATATTAGGCGCAGGCCTGTCCATGGTGCATATTTGTGTGTTCAAATTTGCGCTGTATATATCAGAAATATGTGCACTACATTTCTAGAGCTGCTAGGCACGACTGTCTATTGTGTATGCACATTATGATGATGGATCCTCAACCATCCTGCTTCTCTTGTCACCTATAGCTGCAGCTGAGGACTCCACTTCAGACCATTATGCAGCTGAGAGCGACAGACATGACTCTGCCCCCTGACAGCAGGAAGCAGAGGATGGCTATGCCTCCCAACTATGTACACTCCCTTGATTCCACACACATGATGCTCACTGCCCTTCACTGCCAGAGGTTAGGGGCTATTAGTTAATTCTTTGGAGGCCATAGCTTTAATTTTTTCAAGGTCATTTTCATCCTCTAGAATCCTTTAAAACGTACCCTTATTGCTGGACTCAAAACTGCTCTAGAGGTAATTTTAACCATCCAATGCAGATACGTGACTCAAACTACACCCACCAATTAACAGACTTCCAATCAAGTCTCTTGGGGGGAAATGCCAACCTGAAAAATGGGTTGGAACGCTGGAAATGGAGGCCCTACAAAGTTTGGGGCTCAATCATGCTCACCCAATCTTGCCAACATATTAAATTGTCCCTATCTCTCTCCATCACTCACATGAGAAAGTAGTCTGAGCATGTGTTTTGCATCGCATGGATGAAAACTGGGTGGCATAGGTGGGAATGAAGTTTAGGGACATAGAAGTGTGTATAGGATTGCATGTGTGCCTCTGAACCTGTCTGATTTGTAATGGTACGTGCATAGTTTCGTGACACCATGTACATAGCAATGTGCCGACTGCGATGCTATATGTATAGGTTATATCCCTGGCCAGCGGGATGTAAGACCCGTTATATCCTGCGGGAGAGGTCAGTGCTTGAGTGGAGCTGAGGAAGTGCCGAGGGCGAAGCCCGAGGCACTTCCGAGGCGGAACGAAAGCACTGGCCTCTCCCAAGGGATGTAATGGGTCTTACATCCCGCTGGCCAGGGATACAACTAACTTATACTATGCTTAGACTATTCTAAGGTGAGTACACTGTGTAGACATAGATACTGTGGTGTAGGCACTCACTGATCAGTGGCAGAGGCATCCGTGATACTTGACTGAGGCAGCGGTAAAGGCACGAGCCCTTGGCTAGACTAACAAAGCTAGCTCTTCGCTTTCTCGTGCACGCGATCGCTTACAGTATGCGCGCATAGCCGGCCGCGGGATATATGACCCATTATTGCCCACAAATACTGTAACCTGATTGGTTAGAATAGCCTAAGTATAGTATAAGTGCTATATATCCTAAAGGTGGGACTCACATGCTTTGCTAGGGCGACACTAGATGTGTCCTATTGACATACATCCTAGTGATGAAATGTACTGGTGCATTTGCATGTCCCCAGGGCAGTGCTATAATCCCTCCTAGCGGGTATTGTACGAGATTTATTGCAACAGCTTGACAACGGGAATATATTACAGCATAATGACATGATCCTCATCATAATGAAGATGATGTCATCATGCATTCGTACCAGTACACAAGTTGGAGAGAGCAAAAGAAAAATCTGCATAAAGTTCAGAGACTCAACTGGGACTAGAAACCAGTACTTTGATGAGTGAGGTTAAGAACCTACGTGATGCAATTGAATACGGTACCCCACATGCAGGGCTGGAATCACATTCGAGGCAGTTCACGACAGCTTTTGGACCCATGCTTGCTTTGTGGATACCATGAACAAGGTGAGGTATCCTGTTGGTACCTTGGCATGTTAGACATTGCATGGTTGGTGCACAGGCGTGTTTGAGAACCTATAGAAAATGCATGGTGATCCGTTGTAAGTGATCTCTCCACAGATTTGCAGGGAGCAGTTTGTTGCTTTGCACAGCGAGCCAATACTCCAAGACTTGGCAGAATTTTGGGAACTGAAATTTGGAGGACTGAAGTATGTTGAGCTATGTAGCTGTAATGTGTCAAGTCAAACACCTCAGCATTGCCTATCATGTGTGCAGGTATACTGACCACAAGGTGAAAGGTGTTCAAACCTGCTACTTTCTGGACTCAGTCCCAACAACTGGTATGTTAATGAAAGAAGCAAACTAAGACTTTGTTGCCTCCAAAAGGATTTAAAGTTCGCCCATGACCAGCAGCTTGCAAGACCAATGTATGCTCTACCAACGGAGCTAACGAAATATGGTTTACTCGAAAGTTGCAAGCTCAACCATAGTTGCCAACTGTCCCGAAATGTCCAGTCCCCCACCCTTGCTTTGTCTCGGAGTAACGATAGGCGTGATCACGTTCTCAGTCTGGTTGCAGTCTGGGAACACAAATAGTAAAGGACCACGTGTATATGCATGTAGCTACGTACAAGCTGGCTGAGTTGAGTGATATTGCTCTAAGACCACCTGAAACAAAGAAGAGAATGCGCTTTGATGCCTCGTGGATTGACGAATTTCAAGGTCTAAAAGTATAATTACACTAGCGTTCTGGATCGACACAGCTTGAACTGGTTCGAATTACCTCGTAATGTAAACACGAACCGAACCGCCCCGATCCACTCTGTACTGGACCACCAAACTCCATCGATCTGGGTCGACCCGGAGCGCTCCCGCCCCAAGTGTAAATGGAATCAAACCCGTTGGTAGGGCGTGGACGGGGGGCATGACGGTTGCCAATAGTATCGGAACCAGACCATTCATGGTGTTGTATATCGAACATGACTAGTCTCATGAGGATGTGGTCTAGGCATGTGACTAATCATGAACTTCGACCCTGAACCACACATACATGGAGCGCTCAGGCGGCGTAGTGTAAACGCACCTCCCGGATCGATCTGCGTCAAACCGGAACAAATCCACCCTTCTCGGCCTGTAGTGTAAACGGGCTGTAAGACATTTGGCACTTTGGTCCTTGTGAGAACATGTACATTGTAGTGAAATCTACCTGAAATTGTTTTCAAAAACTTGGCAACTATGCTCAACCCTAGTAAACAATAACCTCGTTCCCAGGCCCACGGGGCCTGGGAACGAGGCTAAGTAAACAAGTGAGCTGACCTCACGCATATGAGTTTGTGGAAGGGAGAATTATGGTTGTGTATACAGCTAGTTGACACTTTTTGATATGGAAGCCACCAAGCCCATTGTTGTGGAATTTGCATACTGCTGCTTAGTCTGCTGCTCAAAGGGAACTGAAATGTGAACAAATTCTTGCTCTTGTTTTCACCAGGTGACTTTGATCTCAAGCAAGTTCTTAACTCAACCTACTTCTTCAGCTGATGTATTCTGCAACATGAATTATGATACCTTTTACACATGAGATTTTCAGATTTGGGGGCTGGCATGGAGAACTCAATGCTTGTTACATTAATGATAGACATCATGTTGAAGCTGGCACCTGTTTGGCTTCTCAAAAACAGGAATGGTGTCAGTTTTAGCTAGCCTCGTTCCCAGGCCTTGCCCAGATATTATTGTATATCCACGGCTGTAAGATAAAGTCTGGGCGGAGGCCTGGGAGCAAGGCTAAGTTATAGGTACACCCTGACAACTCATGGGTGTTATTAACAGTACTACAATCGACATAAGCTGGAGCGAGGCCTAACGAGCCTAAGATGGGGCCAGGATATGCGCATGCGGCGCCGGCAGGGCACCTTGAATCCGCCGGGTTACCCGACACGCGCATGCGCAGTATCGTTAGCAACCACGCTGACCTTGTTGAACTTTGTGTTCGCGAAAATTCTACGTTGTCACTGAGTATTGAGTTGGGAGAGTACTAGGACAGTGAACACACAAACTGTCAAGGTAAGAAATGCTTCATCTGGTTTCTATCAGACTTCTCTTGTACGTGTGGTGTGTCTCTGAACTGAGACTGAAGTAAACTAAGAGGACTGCCATGACTGGGTATGACAGTCACAGTGTGTTAGTAGGCGTGTTTCAAGCTGGCTTGGTGGTCAGATCTACCCTGGGTCCCGTCACTAATTTAACTGTCATGTCAAAGGATCATCAGCCCTGTTTAATACATGTTGGCACACTGTGAAGTGGGTCAAGGGACATGAGTGTGTGCATGTGTGTGTCCCTTCATCCTGATAGTCTAGGCTGGTCTTGAAACCAAGCCCTTGAAGGGTCTGGGAGGTTGGCTGGGCCAGAAGTGTACCTGGAATGCAGGAACGCTTCTAATTGCGTTGGAAATACCACACTAGCTCGTCTATAGTTCAAGAAGACAGAGAGTAGAGAGATCTGCTGGTGAGAGAAGTTGTTGGGGCTCAGCTATTTGGGCCTACGACCAGCAAGTTTGTGGGGATCATTACCAATATCCCTTGGTACACTTCCATCCCAGCCTATCTCCCATACCCTCCTCCTAGACCTTCCTCAATATCAAGTGTGTGTACAGTTTGTGTACCAGACTGATGGACATGTAATCCTAGAAGCTCTGTCTGGGTTTTACCTTTGCAACTGACTCTCTAAAGCTACGCATTGATCAAGGTCCAAGAATTCAAGAGCTGCCTATGGCCGCAGGTGCCTCATGCACTAGAATCCTAGTCTGCATGGCAGTGTTTCCCCCAAAGCTACAGGATGGAGGGGGGAGGTTAGCCTCATAACCAGGCCGGCCTGGGTAAGAACTCAATGACGACATCAGAGGGAATTAGGCCAGCCTCGTTCCCAGGCCTTCTTACCCACGCATTTGTCGCTTGCAGTACTAACGCCTGTTAGTACTGCAAGCGACAATGCTGGGGTGAGAAGGCCTGGGACCGAGGCAACCTCTCAAGTGGTTAGTGTACTATATCTGTGTGCAGCTTTCTGTTCATGGGGTACAGAGTCTCATGACCACGTCAAGGTCTTAGCCAGACCTTCGCTATGTCTGTAATGTGTGGGTTTGTGAGCATGCAACAGATTCCAGATATTGCATCATACTTGGGTTGAATATTCATATTTCCTTCCCTGATGATGTCAGCATCCTGCCAGAAGTTCACATGGTGTACTTCCTGCTTTCTGCTAGTCTTCTTTCCTGGAGTCTTCCCCAAGGGTGATTCCCTTACTCCTAGGCCCTAGTGGTCTCCCTAGGACTATTACTCGTCCTGTTTTCTCCACCATTCTACGCCCTTATCTTCCCTCCTCCTCCTCCCTTCTTGTCCCTCCTTCTCCTCCCTCCTCCTCCTCCTTATTGGCTCTCTCACTACATCTCCTCCTACTGCACTCCCTCCCGTCACTCCTCCCTCCTCCCTCCTCTTCCCTCCTCCCTCCTCCTTGATTCTACCTACCTAATTCCCTCACTCCTTCCTGACGCAGTACACTCCCTCTTCCCCCCTATCATACTGTCCCAGTGCACTCGTTTCTAGCACTTCCTCTCTTAACCATCCCAGTACACTCCCTTCCTGACCATATTACAGCTGCCCCCTAGAGTGTCTAGCCTTTGAATTGCCTCCCTTCCTTCCTTCTGCTCAGATGAGCGTTCCAGAGGGAGATTCCACTAAAGGAGCAAAGATTTTCAAGCAAAGATGTGCTCAGTGTCACACAACTGAGAAGGTACTCTACCTTTTTGTGCACTGTGTGTGCATATGACACACATGTGCTTCCCCATAGTATATTGCTGCTGTGCAATGCTCACCTTTGTGGCATGTTAATACCCTGTGTGCATGCACAGAATAAGTAATTAGTCTGCGTGTCAGTCAGTCAGTCATCGATTTTTTTCAGCAGTAATATGCAAACAGCATTTCTGTGTTTGATAGATGTCAGAAAGCTTCCAGTAACTCATGAAAGATTACATTTAGTGGAGGATCTCAAGTTTTACTTATGGTATGCACGATTTAATGATGTTAGCATGTTTCACGGTCCAATACCAGCATTTCTGTAAACAGCACACGGAGTGCTAAGTACTCTACTGGGCACCTCTAGTTCAAAATAACTGCATTGGTGAACAAACCACTAAGGTGACTGCATGATCTTCATCCCCCCAGGGTGGCAAGCACAAGACAGGTCCCAACCTGAATGGACTATTTGGGCGCAAGACAGGCCAGGCCGCAGGATTCACCTACACGGACGCAAACAGGAACAAGGGTATCCAGTGGGGAGAAGACACACTATTCAAGTACCTAGAGGCACCAAAGAAATACATCCCTGGTACGAAGATGGTTTTTGCTGGTCTGAAGAAGCCACAAGAAAGAGCAGGTGTGTTTGAATGTTACACACACATGACACACACACACACACACACACACACACACACACACACACACGGTTTTGTCGTGGAATGTTATGTGACTAAGTATCATACTAGCGCTGTTCCTGGGCCATTGCTGTCTTGGTTCGCAGAGTGACATTACCACACATGAACTACGTCAGTAGACAAACCATGATGATAAAATGCACCAACCCCCCTCCACCAGTGGGAAGTCTGGGAATGAGGCTGTGTTGCCTTCATAATCTATCACAGAGTCGGTAGACTCTGTATGTAGGGATACGACGTACACGCAATATATGCTAATACAAAAAAATCTCTCCAAATCTCAGAAACGTCACACTTACAAGCCTTTATAACCACATACCGTTCATCTTCGAGTGTTTTCATGACCAACAAGACTCCTCGCGTCGCGAAAAACCGTCGCGAAACTACCGCACCAGGTACTCGCAAAACGGGCAAATTGTTTTTCCTTCTTCTTCTTCAGACGGGCTAGCTCAGCGTCGCCTCAATCTCTCATGATGGTTCTCGCACGAAACAGCAGCATTTTACACCGAGCAGTGCACCAGCCCATCGCTTTTTCGAAACCTCCAAGTCTTCACCAGGCGGCTGCAGCTGCCCACTCAATAACTATGGCTTCTTTAGTCACGCCATTTTCTCGTTTGTACGCATGCGCGATCACTTAGCAACGAACGTAATTATTACTCAAGATCACTGATTCAGAATTAGAAGTGTCTTGCGCCGTTGTGTACGTACGTGTTGACATAAAACCGAGGTAAATTCTGTGCGTATGATTTACTACCTACTGTGTTCTGTGAGAGGGCTGAATGCCTATCTAAAGACTCAACAATATATAAATCTTGCTACTTCTGGTATAGCTAATATTATGGTCTTCAGACAGGGCCTAGTATCCATCCAGAAAAGGGTTGACTTGGGTCTGATTCTTCAGCCAATGCTGGCAGTGTGAATATCGGAGTCAATATTGCCCATATACCAAAGCAAGGGCTCCTACTACCTGTGAGGACACCGACTTCTGCTCTGTGATGGCAAATTTCAGCTCAAATGTGCACTGCTGCTAAAAAAATGACATAAACAAGTAATAAAAAACATTTGAAAATGTGACAGGATGTAGGGAGACCAGAATGGCAAAAAGTAAGGAAACAAGGTAGGGATGATCGCACAAAACAGTGAAGTATACAATCCCCCTACATATCTTTTATACACGTATATGGAAAAAGATCTCTGTAGGGGGGTTGTATACTTCACTGTTTTGTGCGATCATCCCTACCTTGTTTCCTTACTTTTTGCCGTTCTGGTATCCCTACATCCTGTCACATTTTCAAATGTTTTTTATTACTTTATCCTTACGTTTGTATCTTCTCTCTCCTTTCCACACAGACTTAATTGCACATCTGAGAGAGGCTACCAAGCCTTGATAGACTCACTTCACTCTAGGCAGAGTAGGTATCTATTATCATCAGAGGTTTAGTGCCTTGTATTATTGGATGCATAGGTCATTTCCAGAATAATGGTCTTTGTACAGCATGTATGTGTAGGCATGACGCCATATTGTTATTGTGCAGGATGATGTATCGTATCTGACATTCAGTCATGTAAGATAGCCTCGTTCCCAGGCCTTCAGCACCTCCAGTTTTTGCAGTTTTTCATACTGCAAGCGATCAAAAACTGGAGGTGCGGAAGGCCTGGGAACGAGGCTACATGTAAGAGCCAGTGATCAGTTAGCCAGTTTTTGATCACTTGCAGTTTTGTATAGACTGCAAGCATGCTGCAAGCTGGAGACGTAAAAGGGTATCACTGCAAACGTCATATCCTGATCTAATTATTGGGAAGCTCCAATAATTATGGGTGGTGTGCGTTTAATAGAAGAATCATGTCGTCGAGCTCAAGAAACTGACAGGAATGGCTCAGGAAAGTAGAGCAGGTGTGTTGACAAGGGAAGGGTTAAACTTATACACAGGATTGGAGCTATATAATTATGCCAGCTCTTGATTTAGTAGAACTTGTAAACAGCATGCAGTGCAGAAACCTCTAAGGAATCGCTATGAAGTATGTAGACTCTCAGTGACTCTGAGGCCGCATGGCTTCTAGGAGGATATAATCAGTGACAACTTACATGTCACTTGATGTTCTTTTATTAGCCTGCATGTTTCCCAAACGTACAAGTCCATATGCATGTGTGAATCAACCGCACCGTTTTGATGTAGCTACGTAGCTGCTTCCCCCAAACAGCGGACTATTAGATACTAGCTGCATACAAGCCACAGCTCTCCACTGTGCCCTTTAATAGTGGATGTGCAGTGCTACAGCAATCAAATTTGGTTTGAAGTTAGTGCACTAGATGTTGTTTTATGTACGATTTGTAACTTGTATCCATCCTTTGCAAGAATCTCAGAGGCTCATGTGTTCTATAGTACCCCCATTTCCCTTACTCTCCTGCAGTACTAATCCACTGTACATGTATGTATAGATGATTTGTTGACAAGAAAGAACCCCTAGGGCTAACTTAGGGATGACATATATTGTTCCAGGAGGAGCATACTTACCATTGTGCTACATCTAGTTCTGCATGGAGGTCTCACTAACCGCCCCTGCCTCCAATTTTGATTGCTATACGACGTAAATGATCTACCGTCCCATTCCCAAACCAGACGAGGCGAGATCTGGGAAAGAAGAACTAATTCCAATGCAATGTTTCTGTTCCAGATGAGGCTGTGAGCACGTGTGTGCCAGTGGGGGATCCTTCCAAGGGGGCCCTCGTATTCAAGCAGAGGTGTAAGGACTGCCACACCACAGAAGAGGTAAAGTTATGATGCATCAGTGAAGATAGTGGCCCCAATGGGTTATGATCTATTGTATGGGATGACCTGTTTTGCTTCAATGGAGCTTAAGTACAGGGGTCATGTGACTATGGTGATAATATACCACCTTGCAACCAGATGAGAGCATTACGAACATTCTTCAGATAATGTGATGGTGGTAATAATATGCCACCATACAACCACATGAGGTGCCACCATTCCTGACCACCATGCAACCACACGAGATACTAGTCTCGTTCCCAGACCATTTTTCACAAGCGGAAGGGAAAAATAGTCTGGTGAACAGCCTATTCCGTTTTCATTCCTTGCGGTTGCATAAATGGTGGCGTAACGTTTCTAGGAATGTATTGTCTGATGTCATATAAACTGTGGAACTATCATAGCACTTGTTAACGCCATCCTGAGGCAAAGGCTGTCTTCCTCAGAGGTTCTGAACGCTACTTCCCACTGCCAATTTTGACACACTCACAAACACATCCCAACCGTTCACAAACTTCCTGACAGCTTCTCAAGGTGTAGGTCACATCTGCGTAGCCTAGTCTCCTGCACACCGCCTCGATCGCTTAGGCCGCCATTATGTATTGCATCACTTTCACCAAGAGTTATGAACTCTTGCTTCCACAAAGCAATCTGATTGCTCCGCCAACATTCTGGCGGAGAGAACCAAAACGGAATATTCCATTCACCAGACTATATTTCCTCCCCTCTGCATGTGAAAAATAATCTGGGAATTAGACTAATAAGATGCCACCATTGATACCTGTACCACCATGCAACCACATGAGATGCTGCCATGCATACACCACCATGAGATGCCACCATGCATGCATACACTACCATGAGATGCTGCCATTCATATGCAACCACATGAGATGTCGCCATTCATATACCACCATGCAACCACATGAGATGCCACCATGCATGCATACACTACCATGAGATGCTGCCATTCATATACATGTACCACCATGCAACCACATGAGATGCTACCATACATACATACGCCACTATGCAACCATATAAAAATTAACATCTGTAGGGAGTGTCTGTGACCAGAGATGGTGGGGGTGCATGCATAGTCTAAGAGTTGTAATTCAGTTGGGAAGGTCCCCCTAGTAGTAACAGCCTATATAGGGCTATCTGACTATTAACCCCTTACTCACTGTGTAAACTGAAATTGTTGCCAATCCACTTCACATGAAAGTAGTTGTGCCAACAATGCCACCCACTCAACCACAGCTATGAGTGTATTGATTATGCTCAAACCATAGCCTCGTACCCAGGCTCTGTCTAGCTCAAACCACAGAATACATGTTGTAGATCACAGAATACATGTTGTAGATTCCCGCCATGCCTGAAAAAGAAAGGGCCTGGTATCCACTGTTTGCGCAAGCATTTAATTTCCCAGAAATCTTGTGGACTGCTGTGTTACATCCATACAACCACGACATCAAAATCGTGTACTATTGGTATGTGGTCCGTGCATGTCTCCAGCCAGAATTGGTAGCCTCAAACAGAAAGATGTGTTTACACGGCTCACCGACCGAGTTTGAAATGTCTGTGTGCTACGAAGCATTACCATTTGTCATGGACTGCAAGTTAGCAAGAATTGGTAGCAATCCAGGGCAGTATAGCGCTAGTGTCATGTAGGTCTGGTGATAATATTATCCCGGCTCGATCGATCTTGTTCTGTTCTGGTAGGGCATCACATCATCAGTACATGGCCATGTCCTGCATCATATGCCTCTCCCCCTTCGTCTTGGCCAGATAATTTTGTGCATGCACTAACAGTGGATACCAGGCCCTTTCTTTTTCAGGCGGGGCAGGGCCTGGGTACAATGCTAAGTAACTGCCACAATGCAACCATAATTAGGAGAAGATACTTTTGCCTAATTTGTTGCGCTCATTACACTCTTGAGGATTGCAATCAATGTTTGAGGCACACAAAGATTCTGACTACACTGCTGTTATGCACTCAGGATGCTTTTGTATAATAGCTGTGTTGAAACTAACCTTGGTGATGAAGCTTTCGTCTTCCAATTGGCCGCTATTGCTTGCTTCGACAGTCATTGGCAGTATGTGACGTCACATAACATGTTAATTAGGGCAAGCCGTAAGCTATCTGCCTACAAGCAGCCTGGGAATGAGGGTATAGGGTCTACTACGTCGATGCGGAGGTTATGTAATTTATCCTCCATGGGCAAGTTTGGCCAGGGCGGAGCCAAGGCTAAACTTTCCCAAGGAGGATAAACCGTAAAACCTCCAAGTTGATGTAGTAGATCCGGCTTCTACCACAGACATAACCTCCAAGTCAAGTTAGTAGCTGGATGCGGCTGCTAGGACAGCTATAGCTCTCTGATTCTCAGCACAGCGTCGTTCAATTACGCCATCGCGGAGGATAACTGATTTATCCTCTGCGGTACATCAAAGGATCGCCCACGCACTGTGGTAGAACTGTAATTATAAGCTAGTGGATGTAATCAGAGTCTGCTGAAGTATATCCACAAGATGAGAGTAAGACCGGAAGTATCATTCTGGAAATGTTTGTTATAATGCAGTGTTCCTTCCCTAGGGTGGCAAGCATAAGGTTGGACCCAACTTGTATGGCGTGATCGGCCGCACAACTGGTGAGGCACAAGGCTACTCTTCCTACTCCCTAGCTGTCCAGTACAAGCAGGTCAGGTGGAGCGAGGAGTCACTGTTTATCTTCTTAGAGAACCCCAAGAGGTACATCCCCGGAATCAAGATGGTGTTTGCAGGATTGAGGAGTGAAAGTGAGAGAGCAGGTATGTCGGTGACCGGTATTTGACTTAACATTTTAAGACGCTCAGCACTGTAATGCCCTGGGGACATATGCTTGCACAATCCATATTATACCATGGCACGTTTGTGCCCAATAAACTCCCTCCTCCTTGGTTCTTGGGATATTATAAACCATGTGTATCTAATGCTAATAGACCTTATTCAGCTAACGCACGCGCCGACACTGGCGGCAAATTCCAATTACTTGTGTGGGCGTTCCGCACAGCTGCAACTGTATTAAACTAGCTTCTTGCTAACTGTACGTACGTTTTCAGGTAACGATCATCAGTGAATATAGCACATTACGTTTTTGTAGGTGACAGAAGACGCATTGCAAGAGAGAGAGCTCATTCACGAGAGACAAGTTTCGATGTTTGTGAAGGTGCTCAGGGACAGCCGTGGGGCTGAAAGCATACTAAAGAGCATATTGCAAAGTCGGCGCTAGCTGAGCCACACTTTCGAGCGCATTTATCTACTGAAAAGGCACTAGCCGCACCGTAGCTGCCTTGCAGAACACGTCCAGCAACTCGCTGGCGACCCGCATCCCTCAAAGCACACCCACCTCGAGTCACGTCCATGGAGAACGGTACTACTACAGCCACTCTGATCAGCTAGTGCTTACAGAGGATGATGTTCATGGTGCTGCACTCCCAGAACCACCGGAGAAACACCACAAGAGTGCCTTGGGATGGTGGTGCTGAGTGCTTGCTGTTGGAATCCTGCAGCAGTCCGTAAGCGCTTTCACAAACGTCGAAACCTGCTGCCGTAAACGTGCTGGTCTCTCTTTCAACGTAGTCTTCTATCACCTACACAAACCGAAGTACTGTATTCCCTGACGATTGTTACCTAGAAAAGTGCAGGGGGCTGTTTATAACAGTTGCAGCTGTGCTGAATGCCCACGCAAGTAATTGGAATCTGCCACCAATTTTCGGCGCGCGCGTTAGCCGAATAAGGTCTATTCCCAAGTCCTTTTGTATAGGATAGAGCCCTTACATGAGGGCCACCTAAACACCTGGGGAACTAAGGGCAGATTTAATTTGTGGAGGGTGCAGCTAAGACCAATTATCACTGCTCCAATGTTCCGAGGGTGTTTTAAGTGAATTAAAATCCAAATGGGAGGGCTCTATCTTACTTAGACCATACCCCATAGCAACTATTTGAATGGCAAAATATTGTGCAAGGGCTTTAACTTACGGCAAAGGGCATGCCATAAGTTGTCATGTGATATCCTCCTGAACAGGAGAAAATTGTATGGATACAGGAAGATGCGAAGCCCTTTGCGAATTGCATCATATTCTTGCTTGAGTTTGTAGACTAATAGAAATCTGCTCATAGCCTAGTCTTGAACGACATAATATATGATAGGTTTAGCCTTGAACCCTCCCCCTCCTCCGCACCTGGGTTCGAGGCTAATGATGGGTTCAGAAACCAATTGAGTTGCTCTATCCTCTACAGTATAGTTATGATCACTGGCTTATGACTATGACTATTCTATTTTTCAGATTTAATTTCTCATCTGAAAGAGGTGACCAAGAAATAGTGCAGTTTCCTTTATCAAAGCACAATTATTTATGCAAGCCTAGCTCTCTCTGTACATAGTTGCCATTAATGTCACTATAGCCATTATTTTTTGGTTATCCCTCCTCATGATCCTCGATCAATGATCGAATAGCTAGTACAGTGAAACTTGCTACTAGTGTATGTGGTGTGAATTATATGTTTAGCAATAATGATTAGTGTTTCTGTTTGTTTATTTCTTGAAATACTTGAACAAGTATAAATATTTGTATTGCCAACAATGCCAAGATGTTTTTCAATTTGCGGACATTCTATAGCACAGTACTCTACAAAAGGAATAAGCAAGTTTTTATTACTTGTTTCGGAGTTTTTGTAAGCTGTCAACAAACAGCTGCTTTGCCTCCTGCAGCATGCCATGAAATAGCATCACATCTTCCATCTTTTCTTCCCTGGTCAGCTCAAGTGTCTCTTTCAACACGGCATTTTCGTCAAGCTGGAGAGCGAGTTTGTGCTCTAACTCCGTAACACCTGGCTTTCTCCTCACTTCAGTCTCCAGTATGCTGCCACTGTGGTGTTTACTAGAGAGTCCACCATGCACATGTTTGATATCATGCCGTCTCTGGCTGCGTACCTCGGTTTCAAGTCTCACCAGTCTGTCTGTGGTTGCATCCAGTCGCTGCTGGAGTGTGCCAGTGAGCTCTAACAGCCTGTCTCTCTCCGCTTGGGATACCTGAGCAATAGTCTGTGCCTCTATTACGTTACTGTCGAGTTGCTGGGCAGAAGGCTGCCCAGCAGAGAGAGACTTCCTGGTGAGAGTCCTTGTAGGTGGTCGGTGGGGTTTTCTGTTACTGCATGACAGAGGGGGGACGAGGGGTGGTAGGGAGAGCTTGGCAGCTTTTGGGCCATCATGACGTTCAAGACTTGAAGAAGGTGGTGGCACTTTTGAATTTGTTCCTGCCATGGTGTCCCTCAAGGATTGCAGTTCAACTAAACACTTACTCAACTGAGTCTGGAGGGAGTGGTTGGCTTGCTGTAAAACATCACGCTCATGCTCCCACTCTAGCAATCTGGTCTCATCCCTCCCAGTGCTGGTAGTACTCGTACACTTGCCTCTTGTCAGACTCGGAGCTTGTATCTGTTCATCACTGTGGGTTGTTTTCTGGAGCATGGTGGACAGTTGTGATCGCAGCGACTTTACATCAGATGTAAGTGTCTTGTTGCGGGCTCTAAGTGCACTATGCTGCTGCTGCACCTTTGCATACTCAGATTTCAAGCTCGCCATTTCCGACAGAGCCTCTTCCAAGTTTCTCTTCCTTTCTGTCTCAATTTTATGGATGGTGGCTTTCTGCCTTACGTCAGCCTCACCTCCGGACCTAGCCGCTTGCCTGCTACCATCACTCTGAGCCTTTTCAAGCTGTTGTTTCAACTCGGCCACTTTGTTCTGCAGCACAATGATCTGCTGTGCTCTCCCCCTCCACCCGCTCTCACCACTAAGCAGAGCACTCACACTAACACCCTCCCCTGTTTCTTTCACAAGAACCTTGTGTGCCACCTTCAGGTCTTGCTTCAGCAGCTGGCACTGGTTGCGGTAGTCTGTCCCCTTCTGTTTTGCCTGCAGAAGCTGCTCCTGCAGCTGTGCCAATGTCAGCACACACTCACTCTCGTTCCTACTCGTAGCTCCACTCTGAAGCTCCTTTTTCTGAGCAGCTTCAGAGTTCCTCTTCCTCGGATCACTGGCTGGCTTCTCCACAGCTTCAGCCTCCTTCAACTTTCTCTGTAGTTGCCGAACTCTGTTCTTCTCAGCTGTCAACTCGGCAGTGATCTCACGGTTCTTTTTCGAAAGTTCCACAATCCGTTGGGTGGCAGTTGAACCTCCTCCCAATGCCACCTTCTCCTCTTCCCTAGTTCTCTTCAGTTCTGATAGATCATGGTCCTTTCCTTTCAAACTTGTATGCAGCTGAGCATTTTCCAGCTGCAGTTGCTCCACCTGCCTGTGCAGGAAGTCAAGTTCTCTTGTGTCTGCAATTGTTTCTCCATGGACACTTGCAGTCCCGCGCTCAACGATGGTTTCTAGCTCCTTGGTGGCTGTTCTAAGCCCAAGATCATCTTCACCCAGACTGTGAGTTTCGATATTCAGAGAGCATACTTGGTTCACGCCGCCATTCGGGTTATCCCCGGATTTAAAGCTCTTACGCTGTTTGTAGCGTTCCTTCTGGTGCTCCTGGATGCGCTGAAATTGATCTCGAAGAGTTGGATCTATCAACTCCGGATTGAACATCATCTATAGCTCGATCATATCAGTACTAAGCCAAACCGGCGATTCTAATTAGAGCTCCTTAGCAACATAACAATACGGACCATGACGTCTTGAATTTTGTAACAGCACAACACACAATAGAAGCCAGAGAGAAAAGGGTAGAAAATAAATAGCAAAGATTTCATGCTATAAAATTCCATTTGTAATATACTGAAAGCGATCATATAGTTTGGTAGTGAGAGAGTACATGCTTGTCTCCACCATCCCATTGACGAGCACATCTAACTGCTGCTCAGTGAGGCTCATGTGGAAACGCTCTCGCATCTGCTTCACTGTTGAGGGGCCATGGCCAAAACAGGGGAGAAGAGAACCTGTGTGTGTGTGTGGGGGGGGGGGAGATTCTTTTTATTTACAATGCGGGAATGAGCTCGAGGCTAGAGAGTCCAAGGGTAGGTCACGCCAACAAGCACCACAGTCACGTGCACGGTTGACCCATATTCTAAGACAGGGGTAGAGTCGCTATGCACATCTTCCGTATAATTATTATGGCAATGTCAATGGTCAAAGCCTCGAAAGTCAGTGCAGTCAACAGTCAAAGCCTAGAAATCAAAACGGTCAACGGTCAAACTTTTAACCCGCGGTTGCAGCTGTGACTGCAGAGTCTATGAACGCGATCTCCCCTTGAGTCCAAGTGAGCACAGAATAAGAGGTATAGCTACCTCTCTACTACAGGTCCACTAACCTGTCTGCATGATTTCAACTATCTGCACAAATTTGTCCATGTGTTTCCTAGCCGCCATGAATCCCTTCAACATGAGGATCTTGAAGTACTGGTACATGTCACTGTCCAGTCCACCCATCACCTGCAGACGGTATACACATGATGTGAGTCACTTCATGAACAAACCATTTGGGGGGTATTCAACACTAGAGGTTCTTCACCTACTCATAATAAGCAGTTCGTAGAAGTGCTTACTACAGATGGCTGTACATGGGACCACCTGCTAATGTGACAGGATAATATCTCGGGCCTCTCTTGCCATCACAGTCACATGCAGGCTCACATCCAGTCTAGCCTCTTTCGCAGGCCGTTCCCACCTCCAGTAACCAAATACGGAGAGGGAAGACCTGGGAGATTTGTGGTGATGCCAGGTAGACAGATGATAGACAAACTTGACATCACCACATGTGACCAAATCTCCCAAGCCTTCCCCCATGTATTTGCATACTACAAGCGATCAAGGGGGAATGGCCTGGGAATAAGATAAGGCTACGTCCAGTCAGCAGCGAAATGCACACTTGCTCGTGCTTGTTCCAAAATGACCTGCATTCCACCGGTCATTTGGTGGTGGTGTAATGTAAAATGTCATTCGAATCTGTACATTATGCACTGGTTCAGTAATCACTAGTTATCACAACCAAGCTTTCCTCCTTGCAAGGGGGAGGTGCTTGGGTGTGGTCCTCCTGATCACCCACCTCAACAAACTCGGGTGTCAGTTTGAACGGAGAACTCTCAAAGCCAAGGTTGTTTCCGGGGGAGTGGGCCAGAACGAACCCAAAGTCGATGTGGATGATGTGTCCCTCCGAGTCCAGGAGAATGTTGCCATTGTGTCTGTGTGTGTGTGCATGCACGTGAGTATGAGTGTGTGTGTGCATGCATGTGAGTATGAGTGTGTGTGTTGCACATGTGTATATGCGGTACACACTATATAGCACAACTGCTGTACCGTACAATGTAGACCCAACTTGTCCCCCCCACACATGCCTACCTATCCTTCACTTGAATGAAGTAGCAGATGAGGCAATAGGCTGCACAGCTGTGGACAAAGTTCTTGCGTGCTGTCAAGAACCTCTCCGAGTTGAGGTCACCAAACTCCTCCCGGAAGTAGTCCATCAGCGTGCCCTTGCTCTGCTTCTTGATCTGGTGGAGGGAGATGGCATTGCACACCGGCTCTATCAGTCCTCCCTCGTTGCCAACCACCAGTACTGTGTACCTGTGTGTGTTGTGTGGGTGCAGTCATTGATGAACCATGATTGTGCAAATGACAGTAAAACAAATGCTGGTACAACAACAAATACTTGGAATATTTGGACAACATTAAATAATTGGACAACACCAAACTTAGAAAAGAAAGGGAAAAAAAAAGTGGAGGATCCGGGCATCGATCCCGGTACCTCTCGAGCGAGCGCTCTACCATGTGAGCTAATCCCCCAGCTTGATACAACACACTCCAGTTAACAGTGTCATTGCCACTACTTGTTTAACTAGTGGAATGCAGGACATCGGAGGCGAGCCTGAGTGAAGAGTGCATGCACGTGCAGGACAAGCAAGGAGCAGTTGCATTCACTTGACTGTTATCTGAATGTGACAGAGCAATGAGCATAGTAGGCCACAGAAATTATGACACAAAACCACTTGTGCACATTACAGCAACTGTGACTCAGGTTAGCTAGCATATATAGTTGAAGCAGTCTAGCAGGTACATCACCGGCCATCGCTGTAGGTTCATGAGTTGTCTCCGGTGTCACCACCGAGGAGGCATAATGTTCATGGTGCTCTAACCAATGAATAGGTAGGTCCACGAGTGGTCTTCGTTTTTGTTGTCGCCATCGTCCGTCGAACAGGTAGACGATCGAGGAAGTGTGTAGGGTTTGTTGAATATTATTGTGCACGTGCAAGCGAAATTCACTGATTTAAATTTTACGGTAACTGCAAGATCCAACCATCAAACACGCATACATACACACGCACAGCGCAATGAAGTCACGCTAGTGTGGGGCTCGCTCAGGCTCGCCCCAATTAACCCGCTAACTACTTCTATGGACATACTGTATTCCCAGTTCTGTTGGGTTTTCAAGTTCCAAACTTCACAAAAGTGAGCCTGTGCACATTAATTTTGTGATTCTAACCATACCCATTCATTTAGGAGCTTTCGGCTATTGGCCAACGACCGGCCACCCAAACTGACAGACATGAAGGCCCTACAAGTTAAGGTAAAGACAGTTTTCCTAACCCATTCGTGCAAAGGAGTAAAGAAATGGCCCACCAAGTGCCAACAAAGGCCTTTCTACACCCAAGCCCTGGACATAGTGATGCTGTTTTCACCCAGCAGGTGAATCCACCCACCTCCTCATTCCCAACCTTTTTGCTCTCCCAAGGACATTGCCGGAAGTGAAATCACAAGTTGAAAGTCTTCATGGTGCATGATCATATGTCTATGGCACTTAAAAGGTTAACTTAATGGATTTCTCGAAGTAGGTTGTTTTGTTGAAATTTTCATTTCTGCATACTTCTGCATACTTCTGCATTCTTGTGTTTACCTTGTCACCGTTAACGAATACCTATGACAATGATGTAAAAATAGATTAGACTTACGGTCTGACCCAGAGGGGTACTTGTTCTTGCTTCCAAACAGCCTGGTGGTTTGGGGGTGTGGTGTGGGGTGGGTGTGGGGTGGGTGTGGGGTAGGATGCGGGATGGTGTGGGGTGGGGTGAGAGGGAGACACATAAAATAGAATCAGTGACACTGTGTAGTTACATGTACAGTGTAGTAGCGACCCCACCCGCCAAGGACTCAACTTCACAGCTGCTGGAGCAGAAGTGTTTTGGCTGCCAATTTACCACTCAGGATGCCAAGTCTCAACCCAACCCTCACTCTCATTAGCCGTGAACACAGCTGTCACAACCGTCACCCACGCCCTCACTTCACCCCGAACTGCTCCATTTCTGAGCACAGCTGTCTCAACCCTCACCCACATACTCTCACACAACCCTCACACTCACCCTGAACTGCTCCAGTAGCTGTGAGCACAGCAGTTCCTGTCTCAGGTCATCCCCCCACTTCACTATCACTGACAACAGCCCTGAAAACTGAGTCAAGGAACCACTCCAGCGACACAGTGATGTCAAATTCTCGGGGTTCATTGATAAGCTCCTGCACAGACATGTATAGTATGTACCCCGACCCCCCATCTCTCTTCAATTTGGCAATGTACCAGCAAGAGCTGGAGTATCCTCGTCCACAGGCCTATCTAACTGCTCCACTCACTTGACTGCATATCTGACCTTTGAACTCTTCACTCAGTTCAAAGGTCAAGTTTCTGTCAAGAAAGCACAGAAGGAAAAGTCAGTGTGGTCACAAGGTGAGAGACTACGAGGGCAGGTTCTCTGGGCAAGTTTGTTAGCTACTTGGGACTGCACCTCCATCATTTGTTAAACCCCACTGACAACCTTTCAAGGGAGTACTGAAGTTTTAATTGATGAAAGGTTCCTACAGGTGTTCAGTGTTCTACATGTATACCCTTCAAAAGAGCACACATGTTCACATCCAGGGAGCATGGAGGTCGAATTTTAAGGGTTCCACCTGCTGATGGCTATAGTAGTTGACTGACTGTTAAAAGAGGATACTCCAGTTGGGGAGATGTCCATATGGGGAGTTCTCCCGAATCCTCCTTTGCTTGTCCTCCAAGGGTTCCTTCATGGCGGCAGCTGACGGATCTGTGGGGTCTCGGTGGAACGTCTTCTTGGGGGCAGCGAGTTGGTGGGACAACCGCCGCCGGACATCACCGACTGAGAAAAACATCTCCTCCTCCTCTCCACACTCACTGCCTTCAGTGGTGTCCCCAGTACACGTCACTCCATTACCCTCCACACTACCGTCACCGCTACTGTCACAACTAGCCTGTTTGAAGGTCACCATTGGACACTCCTCAGACTCACGACTTCCTTTCTCTCTCCTCTCGTCTTCCTCCTCTTGCAACTTTGAGGAATCTGTTCTCTCAGAGCTTTTAACCATCAACTTGGAGTTATGAACGTTGGTAGTTCTTTCATTAGTGACACAAATCTCCTCCGCTGATCTGCACAGGTCACAGTCGGACACAGTTTGCAGTTTTGTCAAGTTGCTTGGCTGATGCTGCGGGGAGAGGTCGGCAAGGCAGGGCATGGAGGAGGCGCGGGTGGTCCCTGGGGAAGGGCCCTCTGAATGCACACACACCTTCACCTGGTCTGGAGAGCTGTGTACGGGGAAAGAGGAGAGAGAAAATTAGGGGTTAAGTTCCAGGTAACTCATTCCCAGACCCACATTGAAATAGTGGGGGGACGGCAAAGTTACACACACACAATGAACTACATTGTACAAGGTGAAGAGCATATGCTCTTGAATAGCTTCGTCAGTGTACTGCACACTTCACTCATACACGTACCATCCATCATCTATTTGTTCAATTCGTGATCATGTGAGCATTATATGATCAATTGGTAATTCAAGTCAAGGTACCTACCTACCTGGCTCAGCATATGTACATGTACATGTATATGTGAGTGAGACCAGGCCATCTTGTACATGGTTTTGGAACGAGGTTTTCCAGGTACAGAGCTCATCGCGGTTCACTAATGCACTTGTATGTACCATATGTAACCTTGACTACTATACTCACAGTCCTGAGCTCTTGACAGCAACATCGAACTGCTTGACTGGGAGAGGAGAGAGGTATGCATCCTCACACTCCACCACCTCCACGTGGATAAGGTAGGGAGCCTGGGAGGGGGAGAGCAGGGCTAAGTGGGAGGTATGGCAGATAGAGAAGACAGTTACCCTTGCCAAGCCCTTTCTTTTTTTTGTCTCACGCTTCACTTCGGTAAATGTGCTGCTTTTGACACTGATAACAGTTGGTTCCTCCCACAACTAGGGAATTCATACCTTGCCGATTACCTGGGTTGTAGTCTGCATGACCAATTGACGAATGACGTACATCACTGACATTGGAAGACGTTTTGTTCAAACACACTACATACTACGGCAAAGGCTACCCCTCTCAATCAGACGACATGCAAGAATGTTGTTGACAGCCTGAATTCAATCATAATCATGCAGGCCCTAGACAGAACATGATTAGAGTTGGTTCTCTCGAGTGCTGATGAGATGCATCACTGAGAATATTTCATGTACCGTGAATGGATGCATGAATCATGAAAGCAATGTACAACATAACTACACACCTTCCTCTTTGAGTTGAGGACCACCGCCTCTGAGTTGGGTATACGCAAGACCTGGTGTCTGCTGCCATAGAGGGGGATACACACCCGTGCAGGGAGGTTCAAATTCAGCTGGGAGAGTTCTGCATATAACTGGGCAGCTGGGAAAGAGAGGAGGGAGCAGGAGGGGAGAAGGAGGGAGGAGAGAGAGAAGGAAAGAGAGGAGGAAAGAGAGGAGGAAGGAAGGAGACAGGGAGGGAGGGGAATAGGAGGAAAGAGAGGAGGAGGGGGAGGAGGAAAGAGATGAGAATGGGAGGGAGGAACTCAACTCATGCAGTCAGTGTGCATACACATGCAGTGCCTTACTTCTGAGGTTCTTGGTTGTGTGGTTGAGCATCTTCTTGCAGACGTTACCAAGTGCGAGGATGAATGTGTGCTGGGCTGCCAACCGCGGGGCCTGCAAACAGAGGAGAGCATGCAAGTGAGTTGCTTGTGACCACAATAACCCAGTATCAAATTTAATGTACTGATATTTGGCAGCAGGTAAGAACTATATAGTGTACGTCTGAACTGAATGCCAAATTTGAAATTGTGGGAACACTTGGCATTGAGAAAGCATGCCTGCAGCAAAAGAATTTTATCGGACAGCATTTAACTTATACAAGTAGCTTCACTCGCTTCACTCGCTCAGCTACTTGCCCCCTCGTTTGCCTACGTGAGTAATCCGGTGCCAGACAGCTCTCTGTGCAGAGCTGCTGCTCCCCGCTTGCATCCACTTCAGCTGCTGCTCGCCACTTGCATCCACTTCAGCTGCTGCTCGCTGCTTGTGTCCGCTTCAGCTGCTGCTCTCGATTGTTCAACTGCTGCTCTCCGATTGCGTCCTATTCAATTGCAGCTCCCCGATTGTGCCCGCTTCGACTGTTGCTCCCCGTCAGCTGTTCTGGAAGATTCCAGCCCGTGCCCAATGTTCTCAAACATTCTTCACAGAGTTAGAGGTTCAGCGAATTGAAGTACGAAGGTCACGCGTCACTAGTCTAGTCCCGCCCCACGAACATCCCACTTCCGTTACACACACACACAGAGACAAGCACATGGCTAAAATTTTAATGTATTGATGTACCAGCTGTTAGTCTATCGAGCTAGACCAATATTCTCTCGCTTTCCGGAAGTTGGGGGCGGGGCGGAGAGAAAAGCGAGAGAGGGTCTAGCAGATGTCATTAGTATGCATGAGGTGCTGACGTAGAGGTGCTGACGTAGAACTACTTAGCGGTCACGTTAATTGAACCGCAGTATCTCTACGTGATAGGAGCCCATGGCGTATAGTGAGATGGCTGTTGTTTGTGCGCTATGTAAAGTGCCCAAAGAGCGCTATCGATTACGGGAGGGGAAGCAGAAAGGAGGTGGGCCGACGGAGTTGTATCGCCAACTGAAACCAGTTGTTGATGATTTAGCTACCTGCAAGACTGTGTTCCGAGGTCGTGTGTGTGTCTTGCCGAGGCAGCATACTCAAAGCCGCGAAACAGAAAGAGCGCTTTGAATGCTCCAGGAAAGAGCTTGTTCAGAAGCTACACAAAAGTTCTTCTGTGCTCGCTTGCAACACGAAACGAGCCGAAGCCACAGTGGGAACTCCGCGTAGCTCGGGCTTTATTCTTTCATAGCCCATGTGACCGTAGTCCTTCCTCCACAGCACGGGTAACAAGCGATGGGTTAGTTGATATTTCAGCTATCCAAGTCTTGAACAACGCCATTGTCCGATCAGCAAAACTCACAACTGTTCACAACTGCTTAGCGAATGCATAATTTGCACGTGTTACTACTGGCTGAAAATCGCTCAGTAGAATCTGATTGGTCGGTACCTCATGCATACTAATGACATCTGCTAGACCTTCTCTCGCTCTTCCCTACGCCCCGCCCCCAACTTCCGGAGCGAGAGAAATTTGGTCTAGCTCGATAGACTAACCAGCTGTATGCTGGTGACTACAACCTGGGAAGTACACTGTACTCGATTGCAGTTTCCATGGATGCTGAACACTGTGTGGGACGCACGTGAAGACTTACTAAGCACGTGCATCGTGGTGGTGCCATCAGGACTGGCCTCCCCTCCTCCAGAACACACGTGCAACCTGTGTCAAATGCCCGGCCTGAGTGGAGGTCTCCAGGTAGGCTCTGTGAAGGATGGAGGGGGGGGGGGGGGGGGGGGGGGGGGGGGTGATGATAATACACTGGTAGTGGCTCTCTGTGTTCCTGAGATATCTGGTTACAACAGTGCCAACCAATCAACTTATATCGTACAACTGCTTTACTTCTGCCTTGAGACCCCGAAAAGTGTCCTGATTAGAGAGATGTCCTCATTCCAGGGATTTGGAATAGAGGCTTTATCATTCCTTAGAGTTTGGAATAGAGGGATGATGCAAGTATTGGAAGTCATATTCAATTTGCATGTATTGGTTCTCTGTTTTCATATCTCTTACTTCCCCTCTCCTCCCCTCTCCTCTCCTCTCCCTTCCCTCCCCTTCTCACCTCCCTCCACTCCACACATCCTTCAGCTCCCTCCCCTCCCCTCTTCTCCCTCCCTCCTACTTACCAATGAGGACATCTCTCTAATCAGGACACTTTTCATACCTCCCCTCCTCTCCTCTTCTCTCCCTTCCCTCCCCTTCTCGCCTCCCTTCACTCCACACGTCGTTCAGCTCCCTCTCCTCTTCTCCCTCCCTCCTACTTACCAAGGTGCTCCGATCCTTTCTCTTGTCCAGGAAGGACAGTTTGGAGGTAGAGTAGGAGGATGGGAATCCCCCGCCAGAGAGGGAGCGTATGTGAGAAGTGATCTTCGCCATGCCCATTCTAGTATGTGTGTTAGTGTGCCATAAAGTGTGGGTGTAAGCACTGGAGTATGTCCTGAGTGTGTATGTCAAGCCGGAACCATTACACACATCTCTATACAGCATACAACTCACACAGATGCTATATACAGTACACTGCACAAAGAGTAGGTCATTGGTACGTAATGTACATGGTCTGTTACAAGCATACACACCCCCTCATTGAACACTGGCAAGGTCACATGCACATGCTAACAATGCAGGTGTTGACAGTGAGTCATTTGCCAACACTGGGGATTGTGCAAGCGGAGTAAAAGTTTGCCACTGGTACAAACAATGGCAGCTGTGCTGGCATTTGCTCCACCACTGGTGTAACTCGCAGAGAAGGACAACCCCAATACAAATACAATCTGAACCCTGAAATATTGACACAACTCTCGGATCACAGACACACCAACAGGGTGGTCACTACAACGTACTTTGCAATGGGTGGTGCTCTGATCTGCTCTGTCTTGATGAGGTAGAGGAGTCGAGTGCCCCTTTGAAGCTGAGCAGAGGGCAGCCAGGTGCCACTGGTGTCTGCACTCAGCAGCCAGGCAGTCTGCAGAGGGACAGAGATTGGTTGTGTGTACTTCAGGTGTGGTTTGTCTGCTGGGCATTAGGAAGCCATGAAATGGAGCTGAGGTAGCAATTCTAGATTAAATTAATCAAGTCCTCCACACACACATACACACAACATGCACATACAAATACATACCCACACAAATACATACCCACACAAACAAACAAACACATACACACTCATACAAACACAAACAAACACATACACACACACACACACACACACACACACACAGACAAACACATACACACACACACTACACTCACCTTCAGTGAGAACAGCACACAGTTGCGGCACCTATACAGCAAGTATTTGTGCAAGACCTCCGAAAGGTCATCCATGTGGATGTACATGTTGCTATGGAAACAGAGGACACCCCTCATAAGTACAAAGATCATTACAAGTATACTACATGTAGCTAACTTGAGAGCTCTAAAAGCAGATATGGTACTGCAGACCTTTCTCACAGAACATGTTTACATGTCTATATAGCAGAGTTCTCCCTACATGTAGGCCTCTACTAGTCTCGTGCCCAGACCCTCTGAGAAGGTCTGGGAACAAGACTACATGTAGGCCTCTACCAAAGGGAACTGTGCCCTTTGTGGTTCTCTTGTGGTCTGAAAAAAACCAAAATGTGCCCTTTGCCAACCCTTCGCTGTTTGATGACTTTTAGCAACCACTTGGTCTGTAGCATCAACACCTTGTATGGAGCTACATGTAACACACAGTCATGTATTGCTTCTGCAGGGGACATGTACATGGCTGAGTTGGTGGCTGCAATTGGGGAGGAGTAGCAGAAACTCTGCTGGAGAAATCACCAACGGAATGAAGATGGGTGGAAGAGGGCGGCCAAGAAAGACACCAACTCCAGTGATGCAACCAGCCCCCTCCTTTGAAGAACCACCAAAGGCACCCTTATCTAGTGCTGCCTCTATCTCTCCCTCCCCCCCCCCCCCCCCCCCCCCCCCCCCCCCCAAAAAGGGGAAGGCCACAACCAAGACACCAGCACCTCAGAATAACATGAAATATCAAATGGACACCTGCCTGAGTGTAGCCTCGTTCCCAGGCCCGAGACGGTGAGGAGAAAAGGGCCTGGTTTCCACTGTTTGCGCATGCGCTTAATTATCTGTAACCGCAACACGTATTCATAAGGGGGAGGGTGCAAATGACGTCTCCGTAGTCACATGGTCGAGGGTGTGACGCTACCTATTTTGCTACACTGGTCCTCGATCCGCGAGATGAGAGGCGACACAACCACAATTGCACTGCCACCAGCAACAGACTTACCGGACATTCTTTATTCAAAACAAACGGAAGAGTCTGGTAGCATACTGACTCCACCCAGTCGGTACGACGATAGCCACACGAAAACATCCCATCGTTCAATCGCAGGTCACTGTTCTAGCTCAATTCAGGAGCGCCTTGCCGCCTGAGGACATAGGAGAGTACGATCGAGAGCTGTTGTAATGCACGCCACTATTAAGTACTCGCTAGCTAGTTAACTGTTCGGATCACGTTATCCACTACGACGTCACAAGTATACAAACATAATCAAACGTCCATGGTGCCGGTGGAATTCCACCGCTAGTTAGCGCATGCGCAAACAGTGGAAACCAGGCCCTTTTCTCCTCGCCGTCTCGGGCCTGGGAACGAGGCTAGCCTGAGTGCAACTGCATACAGCTGTTTCAGCCCGGCAGTTGGCAGCAGCTCTGGCAAGTTGCAACAGTTACAGAATCATACAGGCAGGCATTTCCTCTCCACAACTGGCAGCAGTTCTTGCAGGGTTACAGGAGACCAACCCTTAGCCGAACACTCATACACACATACACAGAGTTATATGCACATGTACAGTACATCTGTATGAATCTCTAAGATTGAGTTTGGACTCACATTAACTGCGGTAGGTAGAAATCAACATCCTCCGGTCTAAAACTCTGCAGAGAGAGAAGTAAAGTTTATCAGAAGGCATCTCAAATGGAAACCAACTAGCAGAAAATGAAAGCTTTGGTTTGTGCCTATAAAATTAATCCCCCCAGATATTTGTGAGTACTACACATGGCATTTCCCTTGTTAAGGTTAATTGCTAAACCACAATGTCATAATGCCAAATCCAAACAATACAGGAACAAACACCATGGAGACTAGTCTCGGGGCGGGGGGGGGGGGGGGGGGGGGGGGGGGGGGGGGGGGGGGGGGGGGGGCAGACTCAAACCAACCACAGCACGAATCGCTTCCAGTGTCATGCACAAGGTGATACTGGAAGCGATCCACGCTGGGGTTGGTTTGGGTCTGGGACCGAGACTACATGGAGATAAGCTAACCACACAAATGGAGCTTTGGGTGTTGTGAGCTTTGTGAAGTTAGTAACCAGTTAATCTATCCTATAATCTGATCGGCTATTCATATACCCTAATGATGACATCACAACAACAGTCATGAGATGGGACAATTGAGGAAGTACATTCATGTGCATGTACTTTGATAAACATACACGTGCAAGTTGGTACTTGATTATAATTATACCAACTTGCAGTGCAATGGCTGTATCAGCACAGTCAACTTCAACACAGCGTACCGCTGCTTCCATTGATATTGGTACAGAAGTGCGCTTTAAATCATAAAACCATGGCTGACGTAATGAAGGCTGCCTTGTTCCTGAATGAGGACTACAATGGCGTCAGTGTGTTTTGATTCTCCAAGGCAACCATGTGCAAAGTAAGTACTTGAATGTGGAATTACTAGAACTACAACAGGCAACAATATCTTAACACATTAGGGATAATATAAACAGCATCATGCTCAAACGATTATGAGTTCTGTCCGAAAAGAGAGTGGGAAGGTGACTATAATGCTTAGAGTAGCTGCACACACATATACACCTACCCACACTGCTACTCTGCTAGTCTCGGTCCCAGACTCAAACCAACCCACTTGTACTACTCAGCATGATGCTAGTGTGTGGGCATGAATGTACCTATACTGTGGGTGAATGAAAGCAGGTGGGAGTAGTTGGGTTGAGGAGATGAAGTGATGTTGACTATAGTATTAACAGTAGACAAATGATGGTCTGGTGTGATCTCACCCACACACACACTTTGAAGTAATCCCACACAATCCCCATCACACACAACATACCTAGCCTCGTTCCCAGCTCGCAGCTGCGAGATAAAATCTGGGAGGAGGCCTGGGAACAAGGCTACAACATACCATGTGTCCCACCCTTACATGTGCTACATGCACACCACAGATCCCTTAGTCTCGTTCCCAGACCCCAAACGCGCACGCGCGAAAAAGGGGTCTGGGGACAATACGACATTTGCTCGGCCCTATGACGTTGATGTCTGGAATGTGGGATGGCCAATCAGAGTTTAGCTAGAGCAATAAATTGCTTCGCAGTTTCCGTGTCGGCTGAGTAGACTTGGTAGATACAGCACAGAACGACGCGAAGAGGAGTGCTGCCTTCGTTGGTACAAAGAATATCTCTCACCGCTTTACTGGGCATCATCAAACATGTCGAATTTGCCATTTTCATCTGGAATCTACTGATTACATCATCGTGGTCACGCCCCTCGAAGGTCAGGCAGCATGTCGTATTGTCCCCAGACCCCTTTTTTCGTGCGTGTGCGTTCGGGGTCTGGGAACGAGACTACAGATCCCTGGTTGGCACAGCAGTTGAGAGGGGGGACTTACCAAACAAGTGCTAAGTCAACTCAACCCCTTCAGAGGTCAAAGTAAAAATTACATGCTCAGTTGCATGTTGTGATCACAGGCATCCACCACGAGCTATCATATGCCATACTAGTGGATCCCATGTCCTCTGACTTTCACTAACGAAACCCAGGCTATTTCTGTTACATAGAGTTGTCATGCAATTTTCAGGTGAAATGAACAGCCCACGGCGTTTGGGTCTAACAACAGTCCTGGAGTTGCTCACTGATCTGTGGGTCCACCTAGTGCATAATGAAATGCAACAGATGGGCAGCAAATTTGCCTCAACTGTGGACATGTGGTCACATGTCCAACTGTGGACATGTGACCCTCATCACTGACAACACTCATGTGTGGCCACCTTTTCTACCCCACTATTCACTTACAAAAAGTTTGTTTCCTAGGTACGCCTGTACATCTGCTTCCTTCGAGTTGAAGAGATACCCAATTGCTATCGACATATTGAACAGCTTGGACTGGAAGAGTCTCATCAGCCAGAAGTTCTGAGGCTGTGGGACGGGGCTGTTCATCAGCAGGTTAGAGTCAACCACGTTTGAAAATTCTGGGGTGGTCCTTCCACTAAGTGGTTCCTTCTCTACTGGACTGCAAGAGTGTTCTGGGGACTCGCAAAGATCCCTCTCCTTCTCATTCTCCATACCCGGCAAGCAAGGAAAACAGCGGTCTAAATCCGCCCCGCCTTTCTTCGTAGTCTTCTTCCCTCCCGAGGGTTTCTGGTGACTTTGTTCTTTCTTGTTACTGGTCGAACCACGTGCCCTCTCCTTCTTACTTCGCGCCCCTTCTTCCCGCTCTCGTTCTTCGGCTATCCTGTTCGAATCCAACACACCTGGAGCTAGTGGACATTCAACACGACATGGTCGGCCTGGTTTCTTCGATTTACTACGAGTAGTAGTAGTGTCATTCTGCCATAGCGTTAACGCTATCAATGGATCATCCATATCAAGTACAGAAGACGTATACTAGAGGCCTTTCACATGATACACCTCACTACTATCGATATCTGAGAGGCTTCTGCTTAAAATTTTAATTATGAAGTCACCAACTTGCATCATGACGTCACGAATCCCAAATAATACATATAGCGGAAGTATACGGGATAATACGGAGTCTGCAGGATGGCCCATGGACAAGACTGTGTGCTGACACTTCAGGCTACTTTGGAAGGTGAGGTAGCAACTGGTGATGGGCTGATTGTGTAAGTGCTGGTAATTGGATGCTCTTTTCCACAGGCCACCTGGAGAGAACCTGGAATGTTGCGTGGAGTCCAACAGGCACACTGCTAGCCAGCTGCAGTGCCGACAAAACTATATCCTTAACCTTTTACCAGCTACAACGAAATACTCTCATTTGTTTAAGGTTACGGGATACTCGTGCGCGTGCCGTGCGAAATGTATTGGGAAATGTATACTTAAGCTCGCTAATCAAGAATCTCTGGTACGAACAGCGTGAGCAACTTGATTCTGGAGGTGGAGGTACGCTGTCACAAGGTGCAGGGCATGACGGAAGCTTTTACCGATATGCTGTATAGCCGTGCAAAAACGAGCAGTTCAATTCACCAAAAAGCCGTATTTACCGCTTTTCTTGAGCGAGACAGCAGATAAATTTGCCAGGGATTATGCTATCAAAAAAAGCTTCCGTCATGCCCTGCACCTTGTCCTAGCGTACCTCCACCGCCAGAATCAAGTTGCTCACGCTCTTCGTACCAGAGATTTTTGGTTAGCGAGCTTAAGTATAGATTTCCCAATACATTTCGCACTGCGCACGCACGAGTATCCCGTAACCTTAAGTTCTTTCCACTCATGCAGCGGGGGTAACCTGGTATATATCCTCACACTTTTCACTCCCTGTCAAAATTATCGAACAAAACCACACCTCAATTTCAATATTGTTTATGGTAGGGTAATGATGTCTTCTATTTGATGTTCATGAGCGCAGTCCATGCATCAAACTTTGCTGCAAACAATGCATGGGGTAAGTGGATGAAAGACAGCCTCATTCCCACGCCTCCCTACAATGTAACATACTTGAGATGGCGGACTTTGATCTCAACCGTAGCTGCCACCATTTTCCTCGCTATTCTGTTTCTGCGTGTGACTATTGCTGAGGTAATGGGAACCTCATTCCCAGGCATTGACCCGGGAATCATGCAGGCGTTGCTCCTGTTAACAATGGACAATTGGCATAACTGAGTGATTGGCAATGCCAATCAATCAACTGGATCAATCTCAGCCAATCAGTATTACATTACGCACAAGTGGTTGCATGCCCTGTAGCCAACCCTCCAGCTCTTCACCGCTTGTAGTGTGAGTGGTTCAGGAATAGTAAACGTAAAGATAGCCATGATGAGAGGTGAGCGGAGATTACACAGACTCTTGTGACTTAGGCACCGAAACAGGTCTGCAGATGAAACTCGACAAGTGGCTGAACTGCATGAATAGGACTGCAAGCTGAGCTAGATAACGTACACCTCACCTCCCAATTTGTACAAGCAGGCATGAGGAGCGCACTTATGTTATGGGCTACTATCAATAATTGTGAGTGTGAAAAACAATGCAAGATAATTCTACCTCTCCTCTGTCCTAGCCTTTTCTATGTCAGTCATTTCTTTTTGCATGTTCGCTGTGTTACATTACTTCTTTCTGTACGGCCTAACCGAGGATCAATACAATACATCGAGGTGGTACTAGTACTGCACTGATAACCGATATTGGATAACTGCCGATTCTAATACAGCTGATCCGATTTGTTTTCAAATCATTTCCATGTTTCTATTTTACGGACAATATTTGAACTTGTTTGCAACAATATTTGAACTTGTTTGTAACAATGCTTGTTGCATGATACCCTACAAGTTCAAAGGCACCGCTATTCCAGTATAGCCTCATTCCCATGCTAATTGATACCCAATTAGCTGATTTTCAGTGCAGCATTTGAGACCGAAAGAAATATTATGTAATGCAGTGTTGTTGTTTACTCTCTGCACTGTATATCGTTGTGTCTTTGTTTAATGTGTGTGCAAACTAATGATATACATGTACAGCCCTTTGGTTTCCCTTGACTGTGTTCACATTCGGGTGTGGGGTGTGGAAGGGGAGAAGTGGGTTTGTAGGACTGTCCTGACAGATGGACACCAAAGAACTATTAGATCAGGTAAAGCTAACAGTTTTGAATGATAGATAGGCCAACATCCTAGGGTTGCGCTCTCGCCTCCCGGACACTTTGTACTCGGGTTGCACCCATCAACTGATGAAACTATGACCATGCAAGCCTCTTTTTGAAATACTGCTTTCTCTGTGGAATGTATAGGGTTCATTAGTTGACAGGTTGAAACTGAAGCACAATGTCTGTTGCAGTTTATAACTATGTACGTAAAGTACAATGTAGGAATCAAGTAAAGCTTCAGGTTAGAGGGTTGTTAGATTTCTAAGAGTGATGAGCTGATGTGTTGTCATTGACTTCCTACAAGAGCGCATAAGTAAATTGCGCCCCTCGGAGTACTCCGCGCAACCTACTTATGCGCTCTTGCTTCCTACCATTACCAGCTGGAGTCGTCTAGCCTCATTCCAAGGCTCCCCCTGCACTGGATCGTGGGAATGAGGCTAAGAGATAATTATCCTGTGAGATATACAGTAGTCTCATTCCCAGACCCTCCCCGAAAAGTGGAATGAGGGTCTAGTGTACATTCTTGTCACATGGTATGTCATACTTGCGTTTTTAAATCCGGAACTTGATGCCTCAGCGAATATGGACTGCTTCACAGCACGGAGATGAATGCAAAGTCTATTGGGACAGGCGTAAACAGGCTACAAGACAAGCTTTTACTACATGTGAAAGTATGCCATACCATAGCCTTCTGCCTGATTGCCTATGTCATTCACGTTTTGCCATCTTATTCGAGCTCTCAAATCCGAGAGTGGCCCCACCCTCTGTGATAAGAAACTCTTTTTGAACGTGTGTGTGTGTGTGTGTGGGGGGGGGGGGGGGGGGGGGGGGGGAGGGGGGGTCTGCATTAGCCTCATTCCCAGGCTCTCGTTCAAGAATGAGAGCCTGGGAACAAGGCTAGCTTCGTTCCTTCCGAGGTCTGCATGGGCACAAGACAAGAGATACAGTGTAAGGGCTGTCACTTCAATATAGCCAGTAATCTGGCAATAAGTTACCACAAGTAAGTGATTTAAATCTGTGCAAAGCTCTCAGGATGGCTCCCATCATGACTCAAGTACAGGATACAGTAGCCTCGTTCCCAGGCCCGAGACGGGCCTGGGAACGAGGCTAAGGATACGCTGTCCCTGATTATATATAGCACAGTAAACACTGTGACTCTCTACTTGCATGCAGTTAGCTGGTCTCCCTGTGGCAACATGCTGGCCTCAACAAGCTTTGATGCTACTACGTGTATTTGGGACAAGAGAACTGGGGGTGAGTTGAGTAAATGCACAGACATGGGCATTTGACTACAGCAGCGCGCGCGCCCGTGCGTTACAAGTATTCATTATGCTATGAATATTGCAATGTGCTAAACCCATAAGTATTTCTGTCACTTAGTGGGTATATAAGCCGAGCAGTGGCATCGGAAGTTAACTTACCTGGCACAGGGGATACCGTGATCAAGCAGGTGGTTCCTCCAGGTGGAGACTCAGGCCTTGCACTTTGCCGAGTTGAAGCTTGCGATCTCCCCAAACGTGGGAGACTCGGGTGCGCAATTTTTGCTAGGGGGAGACTGCGTTCGCGCATCTCCCGTACATGAAATGAAAACAGAACATCTTTGTGTTTGTTTGTCTCTGCCTATATGATTATGTTGATCTGATTTTGATGCAATTGTTTTGAAGTTCACAAATCCGTTAGTGATCCTTCATGCTATAGCAGTTACTGGTCTTTTTCCCCCTGAGTTCTCTTCTCGTCCAAGGCCTGAATGCTGCACCCAGTTTGTGTTGCAAGAACTCCGTGTTTTTCTAGCCTCGTTCCCAGGCTCTCCCATGTGCGAACAAAACAAAGCGACAAAAAGCTGGGCGGGGCTGGAAGAGGCTAGCGTTTTATACTCTTATTTTGATGAAATGCTCGCAAATTTGATTCTTGTTCAAAAAGGAACACTGGTTTGTGTATTCAAGCAGCTGCACCTGTGTGAAAACGATGCATCTTGCAGCTGGTACTGTAGCACAGAATTTAGGCATGTGATCCTGGGTTAAAGGTCAAATAATGTGCATGCAGTCAATTAATGGTCAAACTGCTGAATAAGCTGGTCAAAGTTTTGACTGGCGGTTGCAGCTGTGACTGGAGAGTCTATATGAGTGGCCCGCCCTTAATTACCGAGCGCCTGGGAACGAGGCTAAGCACCAATGAAAATGAATCAGCAACAAGTGTAAACCACTTGGAGGCACACTACCCCAAACTCCTCTTCCTCTCCTAGAGTTTCAGTGCACCAGCACACTGGAAGGTCACGAGAATGAGGTGAAGTCGGCTGTGTGGTCAAGATCAGGAGCTCTGCTTGCCACCTGCAGCAGAGACAAGAGCGTGTGGATATGGGAAGGTATAAGAAGTTTTGAGCAATTCAATCTGTGGTGGCATGCACTGTTGAGGACTACAACATTGCATGTAGTTGAAACTTTCACTTCTGGTTGAACTTTCATCACTGATAGCCAACCCAGAAATAGTACCCGTGATATTGCCCTGATCCTACCATCCCACAAATTGTATTAACTTTTTCTTTAGTCCTGCTACTCCTAATAACTAGCCATATCAGCAGTGATGTTTGACCACATGCACGTTGTAGTGGTTGTGATGGGGCTGCATGTTGGGTCAGCAAGTCCAGACCTCACCTCTGAGGTCTGACTGAAGCCCTTCAGCTCTACCCTGTGTCAGCAGCTCTGTGCTTAGCCTCGTTCCTAGGCCGTGTAGGAGAAACAGCCTGGCAACTTCCGTGAGTTCAAGCTGTAGACGGATGTCACGGCAGTTGCATACCTCATTCAAGCTGTGAAGTCCACATGATACCTCTGATATTTCCACTCGCTGAGAACGGTCCTTTCCTACTCGAGGAAGCAACTGTTTGTGCAGGTTCTGCAACGGAAGGCAAGCAGAAGACGAACGAACAAAAAAGTTGTCGTGCAGAGCACCTACACTAGTGCAATCGAACGATCAACTATTGTAATGAATGGGCAGGACAGCAACGTTTCAACGCATATGGCACACTTCGGTTTACTGTTGTCATGTGACAGCATTCTGCCAACTCTCTTGCAGTGGAAATAACAGTTTGAACTCGCCAGGCCGTTTCTCCTACACGGCCTGGGAATGAGGCTACTCTGTGCTGAGACCTATCCACATTGTATAGCCTTGGCCATTGGATACATATCAGGATGCAGTCTGTAACTATTGTGGTGTGAGAGATTGTCTATGCTTGATTTCAGTTCTGGATGAAGGCGATGATTTTGAGTGTGCAAGTGTGCTCCACCACCACACGCAGGACGTCAAGTGTGTCCGATGGCACCCCACAGAGGAGGTGTGTGTGTGAGGGAGTGAGGGGTGGATGGAGTGTGTCAGTGTGCTCCACCACCACACAGGATGTCAAGTGTGTCTGGTGGCACCCCACAGAGGAGGTGTGTGTGTGTGAGGGAGTGAGGAGTGGAAGGAGTGTGTGTGTGTGTGTGTGTGTGTGCGTGTGTGCGTGCGTGCGTGTGTGCGTGCGTGCGTGTGTGCGTGCGTGCATGCGTGAGGGGTGGAGGTTGAGTCCTAGTGTGAGTGTGATCGTGTGTGCTATCTCCTGAGTTCCATGTTGGTCACCTGTTGGACCTGTGGCATTTAACGCACGTACTACCTGTACCTTGGTATTCCTTGTAAGATGTCTCTCTCCATTTTGCAGCTACTGGCTTCTGCCAGCTATGATGACACCATCAAGATATACCGAGAGGAGGACGATGACTGGTGAGGACCCATCCCCCCCCCCCCCCCCCCCCCCCCCCACCCCAACTTCACCCTCCCCCAACCACCATTATCACCTTTCTCTTCGTTTAGGGTGTGCTGCGGTTCACTGGAAGGTCATGAGTCTACTGTGTGGTCAATATCCTTCGAGCCTACAGGAAACCGGCTGGGTGGGTGGTGAGTGTGATAGCTAGTGTGGGTGGTGAGTGTGATAGGGTGATAGAGTGGTGGTGAGTAGTAGAATGTGTGGTGAGTGACAGAGTTGGTGGTGATCGAGGGTGGTGGTGAGCTAGAGCATGTAAGTAGACGCCCCGGTCTACTTTTATGCACTCTTGATGTAGCCTCGTTCCCAGGCGCTCGGTAATTGGGGAGAAAACCTGGGGAGCCACGCACGCATGCGCGAACAGTGGATACCAGGCGCTCTTCTCCCCAATTATTGAGTGCCTGGGAACGAGGCTATCTTGATGATGAGTGATAGGGTGGATGGTGAGTGTGGTAGTAGGGTGGTGGTGAGTGATAGGGTGGATAGTGAGTGTGGTAGTAGGGTGGTGGTGAGTGATAGGGTGGATGGTGGGTGAGTGTGGTAGTAGGGTGGTGGTGAGTGATAGGGTGGATAGTGAGTGTGGTAGTAGGGTGGTGGTGAGTGATAGGGTGGATGGTGAGTGTGGTAGTAGGGTGGTGGTGAGTGATAGGGTGGATGGTGGGTGAGTGTGGTAGTAGGGTGGTGGTGAGTGATAGGGTGGATGGTGAGTGTGGTAGTAGGGTGGTGGTGAGTGATAGGGTGGATGGTGAGTGTGGTAGTAGGGTGGTGGTGAGTGATAGGGTGGATAGTGAGTGTGGTAGTAGGGTGGTGGTGAGTGATAGGGTGTGGTAGTAGGGTGGTGGTGAGTGATAGGGTGGATGGTGGGTGAGTGTGGTAGTAGGGTGGTGGTGAGTGATAGGGTGGATGGTGGGTGAGTGTGGTAGTAGGGTGGTGGTGAGTGTGGTAGTAGGGTGGTGGTGAGTGTGGTAGTAGGGTGGTGGTGAGTGATAGGGTGGATGATGAGTGTGGTAGGTAGTAGGGTGGTGGTGAGTGATAGGGTGGATGGTGAGTGTGGTGGTAGGTGGTGGTGAGTGTGGTGGTAGGGTGGTGGTGAGTGATAGGGTGGATGGTGAGTATGGTGAGTGATAGGGTGGATGGTGAGTGCGGTAGTAGGGTGGTGGTGAGTGATGGAGTTGGTGGTGATCGAGTAGCAGAATGGGTTGTGAGTGGTAGGGTGGATGGTGAGGGGTGAGTGGCAATACTGCACACTGCTGTGCTGGGTATCAGGTTTATTACTTCATGAGTACAATAGTCCATGAGCCCCATATTAGGTGTCCAATTTTTGTATTCCTATTCAGTCTCATGTAGTGCGGACCGAACTTTGAAGATATGGAAGGTGTACCGACCAGGAAACCCTGAAGGTTTGTAGCCCCATCTAGCTTCCATGTGAGTCTGTTGGAATCCTCAATCAGCAAAAGGCCTTCACACAATGCTGCTATATGCAGCTCGTGTGCTGCTCCTCTGCCATTGTGGGCCCAGTGGCTCAGTGGTGAGAGTATTAGCCTCATTCCCAGACCTGAGAGATGGCCTGGGAACAAGGCTATGAGGCCATCTGACTGGTATTCGGAAGCAACAGGTCTTGGGGTTTGAATCCTGTCTCTCTCGGCATCACTGTCATTCAAGCATAATAATATTAATGTCGTTGTTTGTATGGTGAGCTGTACATACAATCAAACGAGTGAACTAGAGGTGCTCGGCAGAGTACCCGTGCGCTACTTTGACATGATATAGATAGGCCTAGGATTTTTAATACAGCATGCACAATGAGATAGCTAACCAATTGTTAATGCAGCAATGTCAGCATGCAGAATGAGATACCGTAAGTTGTGGCAGTAATGCTAGAAACAGGGTGTGGTCAAGTTGTATAAATTAGAAACGACTTTCATGCAGCTTTTCTCAGCCTCTCGAGTGGATCTCTGATCTGTGAGCTATGTAGGCACTAGACTTCTGACACTTCTGTTCTGAACTAAGCCTTCAACAATCCCTTCACTGCTCAAACTGCTGATTTTTTGTGTACTCCACAGACACGGATCACTCTACCCTGCTGTGCACATGCGCACGGGGGAAACTACTAGCCCAAGTGATTGTCTCGACACTTCTCCCTAAGGCCTAAAATTATGGGCTGGTAGTGCCAAAGAAGCTACGTACTGGTATGCCACTAGGGCTAGTAGTATGAATCACAGTGATTCATACTACTAGCCCTAGTGGCATACTAGTACGTAGCTTAATTCTTTGGCACTTCTAGCCCATGATTTTAGGCCTTAGGGAGAAGTGTCGAAACAGAGAACTTGGCATGATGTAGGACAACCAAAGGAGTGAAAGAGGGGGCGAAGTGTCAGGAAAGAGAAAGGGAGAGGGAACAGTGAGAGAGTGTGAAGAGTCTGGAGTGTGGGATAGAGAGGGAGGATTTCAGGAGGGGTTTTAGTAGGGTGGAGAATTGATGTCAGAGGGAGAGGAGTGGAGCAACCAGAGGGAGGGGAGGGAGGGAGGGAAGGGGAGGAAGGGAGGGGAGGGGAGGAGAGGGGTAGTGAGGAGAGGGGAGAAGGGTAGGGAAGAGAGGGAGGGGAGGAGAGGAGAGAGAGGAGGGGAGTGGAGTGTTGAGAGGTTGCAGCAATGTAACTCATGCACTGGCTGTTGTTGTTGAGTGATATATATAGTCTCGGTACCAGATGCGAGGGTCTGGTACTGAGACTATGAGTGATAGTGATAGTGATTCTGAGAGAGATGAAGAATGGTAGTTAAACTCAAAGAGTGGAACTAGAGGCAGCCACAAGTGGATGGTTTGGGAATGAGGCAGAAGGCTGGAAAGTTGGCATGCATGGAACCAAGTCTTTTATTTGAACTTTGAACCTTTTGCTACAGGCATCCCTACCCCGGCTGGTGATCCAGTGTGGAAGTGTGTGTGTACACTGTCGGGTTACCACAACAGAGATATCTATGATGTCAACTGGTGAGGAGACGTCTGCCCTCAGTACATTCATTCTGCTTACTGTCCTGAACTGTGTTGTCCTACCAACTCTCTGGCTTGGTATAGAGACAGAACTATATACATGATAGAATCGTAAGTGGGTTTCCTGGAGCTCAGACCAGCAACATTCTGTTATTACCCTGCAGTGTGCGCAGCAGGGGTAGAGTGATCGGTTTGTCTGTCAGTTTGTCCATGGAGTTTCAGCAATGAAATACAAGCGTCAGAATTCAGAAAATTCTAGCGTCTACATAACTCGCAGACCAGAGATCCACTCGAGAGGCTGAGAAAAGTAAAACTCGACAATTAGCCCTGTTCTACTTGACCACACCCTGTTTCTAACATTACTGCCACAAGTTTTGGTTTCTCATTCTGCATGTTATAAATCAGCAGTTGGCAGTAGTGCACGGGGTATGTGCTTGGCTGAGCACCTCTAGTTTTGTTCAGAGCTATGGATAACATTTGGAAGGAAAGCCTTGATACAGTGCCACCATGACATTCTAGGTGCAAGTCGTCTCTGTCTTGCTTAGCCTTGTTCCCAGGCCACGTCCAGCTTTCCATCGCTTGCAGTGTGGGAAAGCTGGGCGGGGACTGGGAACAAGGCTACATCTTCCTAGTTCTGAAACTCACAATAGCAGAATGACAAGCATCCCCATGGCATCACCGCCTTCTAGATATACGACCCTCTCTGGGAAATTGACCATCTGGGATAAACATTGAATTCATTATGTGAGTTTATAATGTTCAGTGCTTTGTGCGCGTATTTCGATTGCGCGTTCTACTTGTGGTATGCATACATTTAATAGACTGGAAGCCCTACACATTCCCAGGATTTAAATTGCCCGTACAACCACAATAGACATGTGTATTCACCACATTTAGGTACCACACTCCTGTTTCATGGCATGAAGGAGCATTGACTAGGGATACTGGCAAGCTGGGGGATTAGCTCACATGGTAGAGCGCTCGCTTAGCATGCGAGAGGTACCGGGATCGATGCCCGGATCCTCCACTTTTTTTTACTTTGTCCATCTTGGTTTAAATTACTTGATAGTTCACATTTTCTTGATGTCAGGTCCACCTGTTCGGGGCTCATAGCTACTGCAAGTGGTGATGACACAATCAGAATATTTCAGGAGGTATGTGTCAATGGTGTGTACAGTGTGTGTACAGTGTGTGTACATCGTGTGTACACAGAGGAGGTTGGACACGCTCATGTGATGCATGTTGTGTGTAAATCAAGCTCATTACACTCTAGTATGGTATTGTGTAAACACATTGCTGCCAAACCTAAGCAGCAGTGCTCCACATCACGGTACGCTTCTCTTCAGACCTCGGCTGTCCCCAGCCATCCCCTCAAGAGTGTTGGAGTGAGGGCCGGCTCTTTGAGTACCACAGCCTGTGTAGGGTGTTTTTGCATCTCACTCCGTCTAGGAAGAATCTCGCCGGTCTAAAGGTGCGGCAAGGAAGCGCCTTGACTTTGAAATGCCTGAGCATCATCTGGCAGTGTTTTCTACTAGATGCTCTGCATTCTTAATGCCCTGATGAACATGGAATGTCACATGGCATATGACGCATGTCCAGCCTCCTCTGGTGTGTACAGGAGTCTCAGTCCCAGGCCTCTCCCTGTTGATTGGCAGTGGCCTGGGAATGGGTATAGAGTACCATAATAAACATGCTTGGTGTACTTTGATCATCTATAGGTTCATAATTGAATATGTCTGTGGTGGTTGGAGTTTCAAACAAGGAAAGAGATTTGGCATACATATGTTGTGCAAATTACAGGGATGGTACATGTACCGGGGCTAGCTCGGTCATGGGCCTTCAGGGGTGGTACCGGGGCTAGCTCAGCCACAGGCCTTCTAGGATGGTACGTACGTACCGGGGCCACAGGCCTTCTGGGATGGTACGTGTACTGGGGCTAGCTAGCTCAGCCACAGGCCTCAGGGATGGTACATGTACCTGTCTAGCTCAGTCATAGTCTAACAAGCTAGCCCTTCGCTTTCTCCAGCGTGCGATCGCTTTCAGTATGCACACACGGAGAATTGAAGTAAGGTCTAGAAACTTTGGACCAGTTTACTCAGCATGAATTAAGCTTACATCACGTCCGTTTATGTCATAATATTAGTGGAACTGCAGTCAGTCGATTCTGGCCCGCTAGCTGTTTGTACTTCTGTCTGTTTGGTCGTTGTGCAAGAGAACAGCAATCGCAGGCAACTTCAGACAGTCCTCAACGCTTGTACTGAACGATTTGAAAGATCACACGTGACAGCTGCAATCTGATTGGCTCTACCAGATATCGAGTAGAGCCCAAGCAAAATGGTCCAAAGTTACTAGACCCTGCTTTTCCCTGTGCGGTCACGTGAGTCAATCCGTGCTGGGAAAAATTCGAGGGGCTAGCCAGCCTAGACTAGCTCAGCCACAGGCCTTCAGGGATGGTACATGTACTGGGGCTAGCTCAGCCATCGGCCTTCAGGGATTGTGGTACATGTACCGGGGCTAGCTCAGCCACAGGCCTTCAGGGATGGTACATGTACCGGGGCTAGCTCAGCCATCTGCCTTCAGGTAGATCAGCCATTGGCTATCAGGGCAGCCCTGGACCTAGCCTCATTCCCAGGCTGTGCAGTTCACAGGCTGCGTGGGAGGAAAGAAAGGGTGATCCTCCCACGCAGCCGGGGAACGAGGAGGCTACCCTGGTTGCTGCACAGTCACAAGCAAGTCATGTGTGCAGGATGGAAAGTCATGTCGGTTTCAAATACTGTAACACCCAAAGTGATGTACCTCTGTAACTGTATACGTACTGCTCTGAGATGTTGGCATTGTTCTTTTCGCAGACACCCACTGTGGATCCCAACCAACCCAGTTTTGCTCTCATATGGGAAGAGACAAAGGTACCATATGACATACTACTTCTCAGTGTTAGCCTTGTTCCCAGGCCCTTTCGTCACTTGCAGTATGGAAAAGCGGGAGAGGGCCCAGTATCTTCCCTCATGTGAGCATGACGTAATCGAGAGATGGCAAAAGTTTCAGAACGAAAAAGGCGAAGTTTTGCATATTGTTCAACGAGCTACATGTTTAATGCTTGGTGTGTATGACAGTCATCCCCCGCTAGCTAGATATGTGTGGTTAGTTACCTGGTACCTAAGCTCTTCTTGCCGCCAGTGCCACGTTCAATCAAACTGGTTCTACCATCGGTTCTATATATCCTGACATCACTCACGTGAGGAAAGATATCAGGCCCTCTCTTGTTTTCTGTACTGCAAACAACGAAAGCTGGGCGGGGCCTAGGAATGGGGTTAGTTGTTATTACTACATGTATAGAGGTGCACAATGAGATTCATGCCATTTAGAATCCCTGTGTAGCCTTCCCAAGTCAAGTAAAGTAGTTGCTAAAAATCAAAGGATTATGACTCACATTAGAAAAACGAAAGGCTGCTACTTCGCATGACCTGCTGGTCGGCTCAGCGTACTGCTTAGCCTCCATCCAACCAGGCGTTTTGTCTTGGAAATCTTTCCCAAACTGGCACTGTATAGGCCTAGCGAGAATATTGCTACCGTTACTGTTGCATGACCTCTGCTGATAAGCTCAGGGTGCTGCACTGCGTTACCATCACAACCAGGCGGTCCGTCATTACCTGTTTTCTTGCGATTTCCTATGCTGCTGGCTGTTTATTAGATCTAGCTGTCTATATTATAAGAGTCCCGTATAGTTACCCCATGTATGTGCATGCACACCAAGGGTAGAGTGTCAGTGTGTCAGTCGGTGGACACAAAACCAAGCAGTTTGGGTGAAAAGGAACGCTTTCAGCTGGCTTTTTATTACCGTAACTCTACAGCTGGCACATGCAATATAACATATCAATCCTAAGCTCTATGTGTGGATGACACTGGATGTTGTGTAAGACATGTGGGTGTGGACTCCATGGAGAATGGGAAACAGGCTTATGCAAATGTGCAGAAGATAAAGGTACAGATCAACAAACAAAGAGTTGCAGTCACGTGAGAATCTGTGGGTCCTGGCTAGTGCGCTAACTAACGCTAAAACAGGGTAGGTCATTCTCGGCGTCAAAAATGCATGCAGCTTATTCACACTCACCCCACAAGTTATAGAAATTATTATTTCGACCCCTCCACATTGGTATATAATCGGTGTTGACCTTCCACAGTGGTACCATATTTCCGCGATCAAACGCCGCGGCTACTATTCATTTCATCACGCGATTTACTGCAGCTACTATTCAAGGGCGGCCACTCAGCATAAACAAGGAAGCGAGGAAACGGATTGGAGCACCGTGTATGCACAAAGAAGAAGTTTTGTTTCAGCCCTGGGCCATGCGGTACCATCATATTATCCCGACAAAACTGTAGGAAACGCCAAAGCCATTACTGTGACCATACACAGGTCACACGTCGCTCGCCCCTGTGCCTCGACCTCAGAAAACGCCAAACGTTCTTAGACCGCTCTTGGGGAATATGCCCAACAATGTGTTCGCCTCTCTTCATGCTCACAGCGAAACAGTCACAGTCCACAAGGGCTAGACAAAGCGCTTCGATCAATCGCTGACCATTCGAATACTAGCCACGGCTACTAAACAAGGGCGGCGTTTATTTGGTTCAGCCCTTCTGGAGGTGTGGCTTCGTTTCGACCCCCCACAGCTGTTAATCTGTAATCCTTATTTCGACCCCGCCACAGTGGTCTATATCTGTAATCCTCATTTCGACCCCCCACAGCAGGTAATTGGTATTCCTTAATCCACCCTTCCAGGCCCACTCCACTGATGTGAACTGTGTTGTCTGGCATCCCAAGGACCCCAGTCTTTTGGCATCATGCTCCGATGACTGCACTATCAAAATTTGGAAGTTTTCAGAGGAATGACTGATGCAAATGACATTGCTAATACTTTTTGTTACCATGCATTGAGGCTGCACTTCAGATTGAAGTGAACATTATGACTGAACATTTATGAGACCACACCCCTGCTTGATGGTCATGTGCTCTTTTGTTAATGCCATGCAGTTATGGCCAATAGAATCACAGCACAATGGATACATGGGGTACATAATTCAGTGGCCGAGGACCTGTAGCAAAGCAGTTTCACCTGCATGTATGTAACTACACCGAACCAGAAACTGATATAGGCCTACTCCAGGTATGTGTAACGTTGGCATTGGTGCCAGATGCCTATAGCAAATATGGTAGCATAAACAGTTAAAGGGTCAGGAGTCCCTAATAGTCGTATCTGATTGAATGGGTATGGATTCATCTGTGTCACAGGAACTGGTAGGTAGCTACTGCTTGGAGGAGTCTCAAGCAGTGTGTCTACTGGGATGGGCCCTGAATTACAACCAAGAGCAAATACAGCTATAAGTACTGTCACCCTGCAGGTTAGGCACACTCTCGACTCTAACCACACACTCATGGAGATTTTCAATCGAGTTTCTTTGGCCCATCTTAGCTGCAATATGGACCTTGATTGCTGGTAGCTAATGGGAGTTCTAGCTATATGGTTAGAAGGCCATTTGGATCAGGCCAACTATGAGCTTGGGTTGTGCCAAGTCAGCAAAATTTTCACAATCCTTTTGAACCAGTCAGGTACATGTGCTACTTGCTCTTAATCCTTTCTGTTGCTATGGCAACCATATCGTGCAGAATGCCTGACTTACAGCTACCCTTCTGTGAAATTATCCCTTGGATTTCAGACTATTCAGGCAGTGCACAAGTTATAGCTAACTGATCACAGAGAGTGAAGGCACCAACAGTATATAGGAACAAAATGTCCTGATGTTTACATCCAAATCTGGAAGAAGACAAGGCCATGCCCGATGGAGGCTAAATCTCTGACCACATTGACTTCATTACTGGTGAGGTTATATATGCAGTTTTCATAACCCCATTACTATGGATCTGCAACCTGTATGGCAGTTTAGGTAACCCCATTGCTGTGTCAATGGGGAGTAGACCTGGCTAATGGCCTCTCTAATGATCTAATGCAGTTTACGTAACCTCCATTACTGTCACTGGGAGTATTAAAGTAGCTGCATGATAATCTCCTTGTAAAGAGTAACTGTGTGCATGAGTGATAAGAAGGCATCAAGCAAAGAGAGAGCTCTTGTTATGCTTACATGATGGTGGGCGTCACCCGTAGCGTGCTTGCTCTTGGCCATAGAAAGGGCCTCCGGTCAGCACCATTCGGTCATTTTGTCATACCAGTTAAATAATGCACGTTGATTAACTTGCTGCAGTATACAACAAAGAAATGACATCTCTGTATTGGTGCAAGTGTTGATGTAAGCACAGATAATAGTTCTATTATCTATGATGTAAGTGTGCCTAGTAAAATTAATGTGCTGAGGCACAACATCAATATTATGCAGATATACACTTCATATTAATACAATACTAAAAACTTGCCATCATTTCATAATCATACAAGAGGGGAGGACTCCTTGCTTTGTGCACAGTTCATTGTGCTACTATTTCCCTTTACACTTCCAAAGGGGGGGGGGGGGGTTTCTTAGGATTTGGTATAGCTAGGTGACAGTTTAATGTCAGTGTCTTGTGTGGCAGTAGCTGCCATTGTTCAAAGATTTTTGTGATGTAGGGACAGTATGCTTGTGCTTTTGCCATGCAGCTTCTGTGACATCACAGGACTATTTCCTGCACTGGTGGTGCATTGTCGACTGATATGTTTGGAGTACTGCATGCCTACACTGTAGGTTGCAAGGAAATGATGCCCAGTGTTCTCGCTGAATCTTCTGTCTGTGGTGCCTTGTTTCCTTACTAGATTTGTTGTTCTGCTATCCCTACATCTTGTTACACTTTAATACTCTTTCAGCTATATATATATACGTCGGTTGAAAAAAATTTTTTAGCAGTTTGGTGCATGCTTGAGCTGAAGCTTGCCATTTTATTTTGTATATACCTATTACCAAGAGTGTATATACACTCTTGCTATTACAAAGTAGCAGAAGTCTGTCTTCACATGCAGCAGGCTTCCTTCTAGTTGATGTCAGTCTTTCTCTATAGCCTTGTTCCCAGGCTAGCGCGCTCCATATGAACAACACTAAGTCTTGCTCTTGACACATGCAGCATTGGCTGAAGAATCACCGACCCAGGCATCTGTTCAACCACCGAGTCAACCCTTCTCAAGATGGATGAAAAAGTCAGCTTGTAATTATCCTGTACACGTGTGGTAGTACTGACTGGTTTTTACATGTTTGATCATGCATACTATAAGCTATGGCTGTGCATAATAATCTTAACAATCAGAAGGCTGCAGTTATCGTGGGATCCTGATGAGGGCAACCTCTTAATTAACTTCTTAGTTTTTGGTCTCAACTGAATGTGGCATTTCCATTCTAGAAAAATGCATTCTAGAGCATTGCACTCCAATGTGCCAATCCAATACCTATACAATAGATGGTAAGATTAGCTATAGCATTCTGACAAAAGTACACAGCAAATATGGGTAGCTAATGTTCACTGCATGTAGCAGATCTTTGTGCTTTCAAAATCGAATTTGAAATTGTTCACACCAAGTAAAATCTAGCAGGACGAGGGGTTAGATGTTGAGGCTGTGGGAGCATCAGGATTCAGACACTGGTAATCATTAGAACCTGTGACTGTACTATTGCGGAGACTATCATGGAGCCTCTGGACTACACGGTTGATAGAAGCGTTAAATTCATCAATGCTTCGGTAGTTGAAAATACCGTTAATCAATGATGACTCAGTGATGCAGTCAAGTTCAGATTGGCGAACCCCATTACCAATGCCAACTGCGTAAGTGTTGACACCAGCACGATTGTGAAGGCATTCGACCTCTCTACAAATCTGACGAGTTGGGTCGTTAGATTTGCCATCGGTGATAAACACAACATCAATGCAATTGGCAGAAGGGTCGAGACCGCAGCTCTGGCTCAGAAGAACATTACATGCACATTGGGCTGCTCCTGCGGTATGAGTATATCCACCTCGATATTGGATGTTCTGAATTGCGTCGGCAGTAGCGGATCTTCCATGACATGTATTGCCATGGCAATTGAAACAAAATTCCAAGCGGTAGTTGTGATTGAATGTCATCACAGCAATTTTCACAGGCCTGCACACCAGTTTAACAAACTTGCTAGTGCTGTTTTTCACTTTTGTAAAGTCCCTGGTTCCAATGCTTCCAGACGTATCAAGGAGGAAAAGGATGTGCTGAGTTCCATCAGGATAGCAAATGCTAGTTTGACGCCGAAATCGATGATGATGCTTCTCCCATTCAAATGGTAGTGGATCTTCTGCAAGAGGTACGTATACTGGGTCACTGTGGAGGTCTGAGGAGTGCTGTTGATAGTGAGGGTGCCTCTCTTTATGTAATGACCGTTTTCCTGAAATAAGCAATAGGAACATTATTCAAGTGGGCAAGCATGGATCTTATAGCTATCTATATACACAGGTCTATGTGTTCTGCTGGTAGCACAAGCTTACCACGTAGCTCAACATAGTCATGGCAGATTGCAGAACTACTCAAGCAAACAGATGGAGGTTGAACTGTAGTGCTAGTAGGAGGAACTGTAGTGGGAGGAGCTGTAGTGGGAGGAGCTGTAGTGGGAGGAGCTGTAATGGGTGGAGCTATAGTTTGGAGGTGGCCACTTGCAGTGTTGCTGTTACTTGTAGTGTTGTTGCTACTTGTAGTGTTGCTGCTACCATTCCTGTTACCAGCATCAATAAGTTCTATTCGATCCTGACTTATGGAATCGCCTCTAGATCTTAATTCGAGTCCTAGACCTAGATCTGCAGTACCAGTGTACGTGCATCCTGCACTTCGGCATGCTGGTGGTACTGTTGTGGAGGAGTAGTCATGACCCGTGCTGCCAAGGCCAAGTGCCATGATAAGTCGATCCTCACGATCTGGCATACCTGCATATATAGTGATGTGACAGTATAGATATTACTTTAAGCATATTATAACTATAATTATTATGGCTATATAATTGAGAAAGGTTCAGTGGGATGCAATCTGTGCTCCCATTGTAGTCTGGGTGACTAGTGCTGGCAATAATTTGCAGGAGTAGCTGACTTTACTCCAGCCTCGCCCTTATATACCCAGGTTCCACCCCAGCAAAGTTTCACTTACAGGTTGTTCTGTTCTCAGTGCGGGACTGGCATCCCTGTCCAACGGCAGACTGAGTGCGGCTCTCATTATAGGCTTCGCCGCTTCCGCACTGAGCTAGAGGGACACGTACTACGCTGTTGGGTACGGCCTCCCAGGCACCCCAATCTGAATATGAGCAGCTGCAGTGCGCGAACAGGCTTGGCAGGACGATCCGGAGCTGGGAGTCGCAGCTTAGCTGTGGTGCACTGCTAGCTCCAATGCGAACGAGGGCCACGATGCAAGCAGTGACGAGCAACTTTTCCATTGTCTGCACGCCGTCTCCTACCGCTTCATGTAGTTCTGTCCCCGAATTGACTGTGGAATTCATAAGTATACATATCTGTCACCATACGTCGTGCCGAAAACCACTCGTATAGCTCTTTTTTCTCCACTTATTCTGACGTCATGCTAATTTCGATTACTCAACTCGACGAGCATGCATGAAACATACATGATATCACAAAGGAATTTTGCTGCTTGACCGCATGACCGCATCGCAAAAAGGCCCTTGACGGCGCTGACCGTTGACCATGGATAATGTAGTACAACCAATATCCACTTCGAATATCGAAAGCGACTAGCCTACTATCATAGGTAATATAACAGCACGAATGCAAAGCATGCACGAAGGTGCCACGAGAGGCCATCCTGAAAAATGAAGGTGAAAAAATTTTTTCCCGCGCTTCGCGTCTCTATTCACTGCCTTCGGCAGTGGCCGTTCCACTCCAAAATAGCTCGCGCCGGCGCTGTAATATAAACCGGAGCTAGGAGGTGGATTGCTTTTGCGTGAAACACTCATTGCAGCGGGTGTACACATGTACCGGTTAGTTTACGGGAAATTGCTAGTCCGCTTCAAAGGGGCGAATTATCACCTCTCCCCTCTCTAATAGTAAACCACCAGTTTTCTATACATGAATTTCATTTGAAATTTCCAAATATTAACATACGACTTTGGTTACGAGATACAAACTCATTTGCTATTCTGTTCATCTCAAGACCATCTGTTTTGTCCTTGTGCACATGCAGAATCATGCACCAGTTAATATAAGGCGAGCTTGGGATGTGGTTCAGTGGCGGATCCAGGGGGGGGGGGGGGGGGCAGGGGGGCCGGTGCCCCCCCCCCCCCCCCCCCCCCCCCCCCCCCCCCCCCCCCCCTGGCTAGAGAAAAAAAATTTTTTATATAGCTAGCTGCCGCTACGTTGCAACTCCTGGCCTGGCGCCATGGCCTCCTCAGCTCGCAATATCGTGCGTTGCCTGAAACCGAACGGCTTGGGAACGAGACCACGATCTAGTATACCCCTCCGTGTACGTACGTATTACATTCGTCGTGAGCGAAATAAGCAAGGAAGAAGCTCATGGCGGCCCTGGGACCTGCAATCCTCGTACATCTGGAACTTGCAGTGCAAAGCGCGAAGGTGCCACGAGAGCCCATCCTGAGAAGTGAAAAATGAAGGCGAATAAATTTTTCCGCGCTTCGCGCGGACTGATCGGCGCTACGCGCCTCTATGCACTGCCTCCGGCAGCGTTTCATATACGGTGCCCCCCCCTTTCATAAATCCTGTATCCGCCCCTGGTGGTTGTACACAACCAGGATTTTAATCTACACAGTGCAGCTCCTTTCACTCACAGCATTTGTTGCTGGCATAACTTTACTGCCTTCGCTACCTCACAGAAGCATTCTCTCTCCACCTTGAAGATTTCAGGTAGGTGACGACGGATTACAAGTCTGTCAGTGACCTATCACTGCCAGTGTGCACAAGGTGAAGATGTGTTTGAAGACGGTCGGATTGTCATTACCACAGAAAGAGAGCATGCTAAAAAGAAATTGCGTGCGCTTCGCGCTTCGGACCTTCCATCCCAGCCCCCCCACTCTTATAAACTTGTCTACACCCCTGTATCTAGTGAAACATTCCCAGCCAATGGTAAACTGAATGAGTCTCAATTTAGATTCAAAGGAACAACTGATGCTATTTTCATTATAAACACAATCACAAAAATATTCAGATAACCCCTTTATAGCTACATGTTTCATTGATTTTTCTAAAGCTTTCGACAAGGTACTTCTATGGGAGAAATTGGCCTCCATTGGCTAAGCTTGAAGCATCTTGCAAAGCATGTATGCACAGGCAACATCCAGAATATGCACAAACTATGAGCAATCAGTGCGTGCAGACAAAAGCTTGGCGTGGAGGCTTGGGAACGAGGCTATACAATGGTGCATGTTACATACACTGTCACGAATAATGATTATGGGTAATCAGTGTACAGATGTGAGAGTACCTTCCTTGAAATGCAAAATTCAACACCATGTCCTACTACGAGGGAGCCAGCTACTTCTTGAAGCACTGTTCCTACCACGGGCAATGGAATGAAGCTTCCTCCAATTGCTCCTGCAGTTCCGATACTCACTGATGTTTGCCTATAGTACATCCTCGTTTGAAGGTAGCGTTGTTTGAAGGTAGCATCATCAATCTTATTCTTATGATCCTGGCTGTAAATGCGAGTGGTGGTCCAATTGCCAAGGAAATGGTGCGAAAATTAGCCATAGAACCTGCAGTGGCAAGACTATCAGCTTCTGCTTCTGAAACATCGAAGGCTGCAACGTTGATGACTGCATGCAAAGATGATTTAGCTGCGGCAGCTCCAGCTATGCCACTAACAAGATGACGTGTAGATATATATTATAGCATTGCTAGTTACAACACATGAAACCATTTCCTCAGCGAGTCTTGGTCCAGTGGGATGTCACAGTGGTATACTAAGTCATACAGTGGCTCTGTTGCACATTGACGTTTTTTTTTCATTTTTTTTTTTTTTTCTTTATAATAATTTCATTGCAGCAGTGCCAGCAACAGGGGTTACATGAGTAGCAGTAAGCTAATACAAGCATGCAACCGTTACAAAATTACAAAAATATACTATAGCAGTGAATGTTTGAATGAAGATAAGGATGAACTACTCACAGAGTCCCCAGGTAACATGTTCCACAATGATATTGCGTGAGGAAAGAACGAGTGCTGGAACTGGGAAGTCCTGGAGTACAGGGGCTGGAGAAGCTGGGAGTTGTCAGATCTAGTACTGTAGTGGAGTTCTCTCAGCTTGACAGGTGCTGCAGGAAAGTCTTCCAAACCATGCATGATTTTGAATAGGTGACATAACTTGGCCTGGGAACGGCGTTCTGAGAGAGGAGGGAGTTGTAGGTGACTCAGCAGTTCATCATGCGAGAGGGACCAGTTCTTGGCACAAACTTTTAGTGCAAATCTCTGTGTTTTCTCCAGCAGATTGATATCCTTAATAAGATAAGGATCCCAGACTGCAGCCGCGTATTTTGTGGAATCAATTGATTTTTGTAGCAACATTGTTTAACAAGCTACTGGCAAGCTGGGGGGTTAGCTCACATGGTAGAGTGCTCACTTAGATACCGGGATTGATGCCCAGATCCTGCACTACACTTTTTTCATCTTGGTTTTCTTGATGACTCACATTTTCTTGGTGTAAATGATCATTTTCAGGTCCACCTGTTCGGGGCTCATAGCTACTGCAAGTGGAGATGACAATCAGAATATTTGGAGGTATAACATGTAACCGTAGCATTGTGTGTCATGTGTACATTGTGTGTACACTACAGTACCAGAGTAGTTTTCTAAGCTCGCTTCTGATTGGTTCACTTAGGTCACTTACGTCATACAGTGCATACTTAGGGTATATTATGGCAGGTTAGGGTGTGGTTTATATTGTTATTATAGCCAATAGAATTGAAGCTTTGAAAACCACTCCGGGATAGCTCTGTGTACATGGAGGATGTTGGGCACGTACACTCATGTGATGCATGTTGTGCATAAATCAAGCTCATTACACTCAAGTATGGTGTAAAGCAAACACCGTATTTTTCCAAAAGTGTAAACACATTGCTGCCAAAATTAGGCTGTACCCTCATTCTGGTAATTGGAATTCCTTACTCCATCCCTTCCAGGCCCACTCCACTGATGTGAACTGTGTTGTCTGGCATCCCAAGGACCCCAGTCTTTTAGCATCATGCTCTGATGACTGTACTGTCAAAATTTGGAAGTTTTCAGTGGAATGACAGACACACAAAATAATGACATTGCTAACTTTTTGAGGCTGCACTTCAGAATCGCACTAATTTATGAGACCACACCCATACTTGGTGGTCACATGACCTTTTGCAGTTATGGCCAATAGAATTATAACACTGCAATGGATACCTGGGGTACGTACCTCATCCCCAAAAGTAACATAGGAAGCAAAGTGTATTGGACTTCAGTGGCTCCTGTACTGTAGAACCTGATATAAAATTGGTGCCTGTTGCTTACATACTTATAGTGTGGGGGGTATGCTGTTCATCCTATAGAGTTGGTAGGGATGGGAGAATTTCCAAGACATACATACTGCCAAGGCAATCATTGCCACTTTGAATGCCGCCGGTATCACTGTTATCATATGCACGACTAGAGCCCACCACTACTCATCCCTGGACACTAGTAATAATTGTTGTTTTGACTGCTGCATGTGGTTAATATTATAATTAATCTACTGTCAGATATTCTAACACCAAGTCAGGCATCATGAAATGCATGCGTATTTTGGATTGCTGTCCAGGTTTGCCATGCATCGGGCCCATATACATAGTATTATATTCCCGAATCCTGTAAGGACATCCCGAGTCCCAATTGGACTGTGGGGTACATCCTCAGGACTCCCATATGCATGCATGTCCAATGAAGAACACCACAGTCCTACTGTCGTTCACATCCCAAAGTCCAAAGTCCCAGGGGGACCATGAGAATTCCTCAGGACTCCCATGTATACACATCCCAAGCAGAAAAAAAAAGAACTAACTGGGTAGATTAAACTTCAAACAGCATCACTGATCATTCATACACAGTTCAGCATTGAGTAGGAAATCAGGAGGAAGTGGCAATGAATAATGAAAACGCTAAACAAGCAATCAAGTTTGCTTGCATGGCCTTAGATAGGTAGCCAAAACCAAGTAGCTAGGTGTGATGGTAAATATTTCCACAATAATATATAGTGGGAGATTCCTGTTTAACACTATTACTGTGCCACTTGTAAGTGTCTGAGTGGATGGCTTGTGAGTGGTCACCATGGTAACCAGTGGTGACTCTTGCATGTACTCAGAGGCACATGCAGAAGTCAGCAGGATCACCCATCATGTATAGTGCTGCATGCTTCATGACCAACACTTCACACAGGTAAAACAAAGCAATGTACACCTCACCTGGAGGCCATATCTGTTGGCATTACAATTTTCACCATTATAATTACCAGTAGCAGTAGTTTTTCAGTACCCACTTTTGAAGGTACAGTGTTGGCTGAGTAATTGCACATGGCTTCAAGGTAGACATAAACCTCAAATCACATGAGATTTCACATGCAGGAGAAGAGTGAGGAGGCAGTGTCTTCTGCTAATAATATTCATCAAGTCAAAGAGTAGATAAAAAAAAATACAACAATCAATTAAGAATTATTGCTTGCACATTAGGAAATATACATGTAAAAATCATTTTATTATGTTAAGGGTAATCAGTGTACGAATGTGTGAGTACTACTACAAAATCAGGTATCATTCCCTCACTGAAAGCAAAACCAATGCCATATTCAACAGCATGTCCAACAGCAATTCCGAGGAAAGAGCCAGCTGCTCCTCCAAGCAATGTTCCTAGAAAGGGCACCGGAATGAAGCTTCCTGCAACTGCACCTGCAGTTCCACCTAGGACAGCTCCAGCACTCACTGAGGTTTGCCTAGCACATACTCCCTTGTAGGTAACGTCACTGATTTGATTGAATTTCTTTTTACGATGAAGCTTGTATATTCTTCGCTCAAGAAATGGTATTTTAATAACAGCGCTGGCTGCAAATGCAACTGTTGTTCCAGTCGCCTGGGAAACAGTACGTACAGTGGTCATATAACCTGCGTTGGCAATACTCTCAGTTGCTGTGTCTTCTGCTTCGACGATGACTGTACGCAAAGCTGCTCTGGCTATGGCAGATCCAGCTACGTCACCAACAAGATGACGTGCAGACCTAACAGTGATAGTTACAACATTTGAAGCAATTTCCTGGGCACCTTTTTGTCCAAGTTTAAGAAGTGGGCTTTGGACGAATTCCAGTGGGATGTCACAGTGGTATTGTAGGTATTCATACAGTTTTTCATCGATTTGTAGTGACATGTCAACGTGAGCTGCTGCAAACATAATGAGGTGCTCAAAATTGTTCGAATGTAACCAGTAGTCTCCCTAAAAGGAAAAGTGCAGAACTGTTGTGTAAAATTAATGTTGCATTGGCTTTGCCAACCTATCTGCAGTGTCCATCACTAAAACGCACATAGACCAGAATGCCATTGCACGTGCATTAACCTTTACTGGTAATTTCATTCCTAAGCATGACTAACTATTGCCACATATATTATATACAAATCCTAGCTGAGAACACGGCCTACACAGACAGATTAGTTGCCTCGCGCTATGATATATAAGGCACTCAGCAATCCATATCATGGGACATACATAGCTACTGAGGAATATCTAATCATGTACTTTCTGCATCCTTTCTCCATGGTTTACAATGCACATATTACTAATTTGCTGTACTTCTTCTGATAGCATAGAGACTCTAGCAGGGCACGCTGGATGCTCTTTCTGTCAGTCCATTCTGTCCGGTCGTTATTTTACAACGCTTTCTCTGTAAATATTTCCGTCATTATCCGTGTAACGCAATAACGCCAGTCCCAGGCTTTACTGTCCCTGAGAATGTTAATAATAAACAAACCTTATTCTGAATCACGAACTCTTGAAGAAGGGCTTGCACTTCAATGTCATCTTCGGTTTTAATGGGGTTCTCTGGAATACTGCGATGTTGCACATATTTTGAAGCTTGTTCCATGAATGGTAGACTAATGTTCGGATCAATGCGCTCAGGATAACATATGCGATACACTTCATTTCCATTTTGGAAGATATCATCCATCGTTCGGGAGAGCGTTGGTATGATACTTTTTTCTTTATTGAAATGAAACACAGAACAGGCACCATCGTCTTCTGGCTTTTCAGCTACCATCATGTGGTGGAAAAGTCCCTGCGGCAATGGTTTTCCTGTTGGGCGTTTGATGTGGTCTCCAGGGAGTAATTCACCAGTCGACGTAACTTTCACAGTTCGAATACCCAGAGGTCGATCATCCTTCAGTGTATCGGAATCAACAGGGCTGGGGTCACCTGTCTTCACATAGTTGATGAAGCACTGGGAAGTAAATCGTGAACATCTCGTGGGATTACTAAAGAACTGATGGGTATGTGTGTAAATTTCCACTAAGTTAGAGGCCATCTTTACTGAATCTCTTGGCAGAAAGCAGGCACCAGGATAATAATTGACCCTGTAGCAAACACAACCTTGGGGATTGAATTTCACTGTTGTTCTGCGGATTCCAAAAAAGCTTTCGATGGCTTCACATTCGAATGGAGAGGACACTTCCTTTGTGACTAGGTAATAGCGAGTGGGGAACAGAGTTTCCTTCTTAACAATGGCGTCTCCAACATTCAGTTGAGCAAAACTTCGAATCCTGCTCTTAGTGAGGGGTAAGGAGTGATTCTCTAGCAAATCAACCTCAAGGCCTTCATCTGATCCTGTCTTGGCCCATCGCACAAACCACATACGGGCATGTAGAGCACATTTCCTTTCTCCCACTTGTGATGTTGCTCTGGCAATGGCTTCTTCTGGCGCAAAGCTTTCAGGGTACTGAATGCGATAGACATCTTCTTTCAGTAGGTCAAGAGTGATGTCACATTCTGCCACTTTCGTACGTAAGCAGTAGATGCCCCTCACTCTTGAAGGATCATTGGGAAATTTCTCTGCAACGAGGAAGTGAAACCAGTGTGAAGGGTATCCTTGAACTAGATGATCCCCTACACGGATGTCATCAGGTGAGGTGACTCTCTCCCGATAGAGGGGCCGAATGTGCCTCAGTTGTGGTTTTTTCGTTTTCAGGTGCAACATGTTGACTGCCATTGGCTTGCCTGTCTGGGCCCATGTAGCAAAGCATTCTGGCCCTTTCTCACTCAAAATGCACTTCCCCTGTTCACTGCAAGCTCGTTTTTTCACTTGGTCAGCAGGCACACTCTGCTTGTAATTGACACGGAAGACTCTTGGACCACTTGAAATGAAATCAATTGGGATTGTTGGGTCCCCACTGAGGTTTGGGATTGTTGGGTCCCCACTGAGGTTTAGGATTGTTGGGTCCCCACTGAGGTTTGAGATTGCTGGGTCTCCACTGAGGTTTGGGATTGCTGAGTCTCCACTGAGGTTTGGGATAGCTGAGTCTCCACTGAGGTTTGGGATTGCTGAGTCTCCACTGAGGTTTGGGATTGTTGGGTCCCCATCGAGGTTTGGGATTGTTGGGTCCCCATCGAGGTTTGGGATTGTTGGGTCCCCACGGAGGTATGGGATTGTAGGGTCCCCACTGAGGTTTGTGTCACCACTGAGGTTTGGAACTGTAAGTACTTGATCAGGACCCATGATGCGAAGTACAATTCCATGCCTGAATTGATTCTCTTCAAATTCAATTACTATGTGATCTCCCTCGTCCAGGGCTACATGAGAAGTGATGGGAGTGAGGCTGATTGGTTCAACATCGGCGCTTAAGAGACAGGACTCCTCAACAGTGAGAGGTCTTCCTGTTTTCATCTCTGTTACAAAGTGGGAGCTATGCCTCTGACTGGATGCCTCATTTTGCTGTGCATTGGCATCCTTGAATTCAGCCTTGAGCATTGCATCTTCTGCTCTTTGTACTGCAGCATCTGCACTTTCAACTGGACAAAGCTCTTCCTCGTAAAAAATCTCAAAAACGGGTGTTTTGTGTGGTGGGAATGCTATTGTTGTCTCGACTATTCTTCCTTTTTCTTCCTTGAAGGCAGTGAACTTGTTTTTGTCAGGATTGCAAGACTTCACCAGAAGGTGCTGTGGGTTCCTCTTTTTAATGAGCAGATGCTGTCCACGCTGTATATCTGCAATGCTCTTGAGTTGTTGTTGGAACGCAACTGGAGTTAAAGGATCACACTTGTATGCAAATGGAGTTGGAGGATTGGACTCTGCAACAAAGATAGACATGAGTTATGTTTTCCCTTTCCAATGAACATGTAGATTTGGTGTCAGAATCCTGGTGCCTACAGCTCAATATTGCAGAATCTCTTCCAACACCGGACCAGTGCATGACACCATATCTTTTCTGAGTCACACAAAGCACTTCTAACCATGCACTCACAAACTATGTATGGCTTTGCCATTTCATTCATTTGTATGCATGTGCAAATAAACAAATACGAAACAAAATCCATAGTCAATGAGGAAATGCTATCAGTGGCCTATAATATTATATGGGAAAATAAATGTCTGATGTGATTTGTGGGGGAATTACTAATGCTAACGCTTATGTATGTGACATCATGTAACATGTACATTAATTGGGGCAAGACCATACCGTATGGCCGGAAAATTTGGCGGGGAATTTAATTTGGCGGTTTGGCGGATTATGAACACACCGCCAAATTAAATTCCGCCAATATTTTGTCATGACAATGTGGGCGGGGTCTCGCAGCGAAGCTCGAGCTAGCTCTCGCGCAAGCACTCATAATACTATAGTACCTCTGCCTCTGATCTGCCAGAAATAGCAAGCAGGTAGCTGGTCGGCCAGAAATAGCGAGCAAACAGCCGATATCTTCCTGGGTACATGGCCGACGATGGCGCTCCTTCGCATCACTGCTACTGCGTACCACTCGCACAGCATTTCCTCTCCTACACTCGCATCCCAGAGGTTTTTCGTAGACATGGTACCTTGAACACAGCTCTCCACCGCAAACTCGGACTCTATCGCAGCCTACTGACACAAGATCTCACGTAAACCACCGAGCGCTCCGCGGCCGTGCGGTTAGTATGACGTCATTCTCGCTCAGCAAATTTCCAAATCCGCCAAATTTTAATCCGCCAAATGCAATTCACAGCCTTTTAGAGCCAATCCGCCAAATTTAATTCCCGCCAAATTTCCGGCCATACGGTAAGTTACGTAGCCACCTACGAGTAACCTAGGAACAAAGCTAGCCATATATTAGTACAAGATTCGAGTTGTCTGAAGGTATCAATTAACTAGGAGAGAGTAAGATTGTTCACCCTATAGCTACCATGGCTTGCACCAGCTAGTAGGAGTGCATCTACCACTTGATGTATGAAGCATCAGACTACGCTGTGATATCGTTCTGTCTTATGTAATAAATTCTGCTGAACCAGCTAGCTCTACCCGTACCTTATCAGGAGCCACTTGTTACTGCACTTTACCCCTGATAGCACCTGAATGCACCAAATAATTATGCATGCAAAATGCCATATGCACCAGCATGAGCTTCCAGCTATTTATTGCTACAGCCAATGATTTTTTTAACTGAGCAATGGCAGCCAATGGTAAGAAAATGGCAACATGATGGTGTCGGTACATTTTTTATACGCATTCCTACAGCTGTGGAGAGTTGATTAAGTATGCAGAACATCTACCAGGAACGTAATTAACTTCATCTTGAGTGTAAGAAGGACATCCTACATGTAATTATGTAGCTTTGAAAATGGTCATTGCAGTTACCTGTATCTTGTGCTTTCAAGCCCATGACCATATCACTCAAGTTATACTCTCTTCCTGTTTTTGCATTGGTCACAAAGAAATGACCATTGTTGTCAATTGGATTGTAGAGCTTCTCATTCATACCCTGGCGGACACGTGCTCGGGAAACTGCTTCTTCAGCAGAGAAGCAACAAGTAGAATAACCAACTCGGTGCAGGCGGCAAAGGGATGCAAGACCCACCCTTTTTTCATCGATACCTTTTCTTGTGAAGGTTATGATCTTCATTTCATAGTGTTCCAAGTGCACCTCTGAGACTAGTGAACTGCGATAGTCTTTCCGGAATTCATCACTGCCAATCTGGTAAAGCACATGATCTCCTACTCTAATGTTTGTTATGTCAGTTATGGGATGAGGAACTTGTGGCTGCCCAGGATCTTGCTCCTTTGTTGGAAACTCCATTGTAGATCTGCAAATAAAAGATGCATAAAAAGCTAACAAACTAGAAGTAAAAAAATCCTTTCATACTTCTACACATCGAGGAGGGCTGTAATTGTATATCCCCTTGTTTCTTTGCTGTTTTCGAGAGGTGGAGTATGACAGGACATCCAAAAGCTGTAGCTGCTACATCTATGTTTCATTCTGTAATGTTAGTCAAATTTAAAGTGAATAAAATGTGTAGCTTTGGAACTTTGCAATTGTACATCCAACAAACTTACTCCTCAACAGCGAGAGGTATTTCTGTTGTCATCTCTGTTACGAAGTGGGAGCTATGGCTCTGACTGGATGCCTCGTTTTGATTGGTTAAATTGACCACTCGGAATTTCCTTGTTGTCTCATCTGTTCTTCCTTTTTCTTCGGTAAAGGCAGTGAACTCGATTTCATCAGGAATGCAAGACTTGACAAGAAGGTGCTGCGGATTCCTCTTCCTAAGCTGTCCAGGCTGTGTATCTGTGATGTTGTTAGATATTGTATTCAGACCTATGAGTCACTACAATAACAGTTGAAATAATTACAGGGACAGAAGTTGCATTACTCACAAGTAACAAAAATGCAACAAGATTTAAAGAGGGACAGCAAAATTGGAGGAAGAAATCAGCATTTCGTCTATCTGGCTAAGACCCTGAAGCTCAATCGGTACTGGACCTGAATTCATGGGATTGTCATGCAAGAGAGTACAGTTTTGGTTCTTTTGTGTGCACTGTGATGGTGCTCCCTCTGGCACTCCCTCTGTTGTTGATCTGAGGATGTTGTCTCTGACTGGAAATTTGTGTTGGTTGACATTCAACATCCGAATGGAAATTACACATTGCACATTTCCCTGACTTATGGTATGCATAATGCTGTTCAATACAAACAAACATAAGTGCATATGATTGTGCATGTACATCTTGTCAGTGTGGGGCTCGCTCAAGCTCATCTCAATCATGTAAACCATAACTGAGATTAGGCAGTGGTATTTATTAGTCCATGCAGATGTAGTTCCATGAGTTGACAGTTAAGTCTAAAATGATACACTGGTGGAAATAATTATCAGTGGCGGATCTAGAAATTTGGAAAGGGGGGTTCAGTGGTGAATGTAGTGAACAGAGGCGCGAAGTGCTGATCAGTCTTTCGTGCAATCCGTGACCGTCTGCATGACTCTCGCAATGCGCTCTTGCTCTCGACGTGGATTAATTCCATTCCAATTAAGTGTACAAAAAAATGTTTACCTACCTAGCTAGCCTACGTACCCTGGCCTACGTACGTACATAGACGGTACGGTAGCTAGCTAAGTGAGTTGCCAAGTTTATTAAACTGAAGATCAGTAAGGAACTGATACGTCAGTGTGTAACTGTGCCTCAGCCTAGCCCTGGTTGTTGTTGCTGCATGCCACTGCTGCATAATCATTTATGTGCCGCCAAAGGGGGGTGCATTTGCACCCCCCTTACCTCCCCTAAATCCGCCACTGATTATGGTACTCGCTATGCACCGGCCTGTGAATGATGGAAAATCCATGGCAAAAGTTGGCCGACAGTTCCAGCAAAGACATACACTGCATTTCAGTGGTGTGGCTATAGTACTATTCCAAGAAATGGCATCATCAACCACGATGCCACGTGCTGAATTTCGAGAGAACTTGTTCGTGACCAAGGACTGTTGTATTCCAGGAAATAGACATCAACTGCGTACCACGCACTGCATTTCGACTGAATCTGACTGACTAGTAAATTCTAGTGTATTTTGTAAGGCCGTGGTGAAAACCTGGACCGGACTGGACCGGACCGGACCGGAAGTGAAATAGCAATACTTATTGTAGAACGACTTAGCTAAACGACTCGATATTTTGATCAAACTAATAACCATGTAGCACTTACAGGCAACTGCTGGAGGAGTTTCGTGGGACCTGAAGTAGCTTCAGCTAAGGTGCTGTCTGTATTGGTACTGCATTTGTACTTAGCATTGCATTTATGTCAAGCTTATAGCAGAGCAGGGGGCGAGTTTCACAGACAGTAGGCCTAGAATAACTGGTACTCGATGCGTGTGGGATTATTCTCAATTCTGTTTGGCGATCTCACTTACAGGATCGATGCGGATACGAACAGTGCAAAACGCTCTCATTTCTCCACGCTTCAATCTGTTATCTCAAATCAGCAGTACAGGGCACGAGATGCATCACATGATCAAAGATAATTACATGAAGTTACGTAATAGTATAATCAAATAACGCACACATTCCCCCCGTTGGGCAGTGTAACTGTTCAACACAAAATGAGAAAAGGATTACTATTCCAATCACAAAATACACATAAGTCCCAGCTTCTTAAAATTAAAGAGTACATCTCATCAGTCCTTTAGAGCATCAACCCATACCTTGAGATTGTCTTGGGCTCTCTGGTATGCTTTTCTCCTCGGTCTATTTCGTCGACTGGTATCACTGGGTTTCACCTTCTCTCGTTCTGGCTCCTTGCACTCCTCCTGCTCCTGCGACTCTTTGTCAGGTGTAGCTGGCACACCATCTGCAATGGCAGTTTCAGTCGCTACACTGGCCCCGGGAACCTCCAATGGGTAGAGCCTTTGCAAGGGCCTCCGAAGAGTGATCACTTTGTCGTTGCTAACGACCTTAACCAAGGCTCCCCTAACTTGTCCATCGACTCCAGGAATGGTATCTTGTACTCTGCCGAGCTTCCATAACCCTCTCGGTAAATCAGAATCATGGACAATGACAACATCTCCAGGTCTGATTGCACTAGCGACAGTCTTGTTCTGCTGATATCGATGAGCTTCGCGAAGTTCATTCAGATATTCAGACCTCCATCTCCTCCAAAAGTCATCAGTTGTCTTACGGAGGTGTTTCATTCTTCGAGTCAAGATCTCTTGGGTTACTACCGGTTCTTCGTCCAAGTAAGAATCATCTCCCAGTGTAGGGTCAGGTAGGTTCAGAATGCGGAATCCCGTCAGGAGATGGGACGGCGTCAGAGGCTCTTCTACATCATCAGATGAAATGTAGGTCAGTGGCCGGGAGTTCAGGATGCCTTCTACTTCCGTCAAGGCGGTGAGGAGTTCGTCATATGTCAGTTTAGCGGAACCAATGGTCTTTCTCAAACACCTCTTGGCTGACTGAACCATTCGTTCGAACAGCCCACCCCACCATGGGGCTCTCTCCAGGTTAAAGTTCCACTTCAACTGGATGCTGTTGTAGAACTGCTTCGTTTCTGGACTCTCTAGAGCATCTCTGATGGTCTTGGATGCTGCCTTGAACGTCTTGGCATTGTCGGATACAATTCGGACCGGGAATCCCCTTCTTGCAGCGAAGCGCTTGAGGCTCCTGATGAATGCTTGAGCACTCATGTCGGGGACCAGATCAAGATGTACAGCCCTGGTCGTACAACAAGTGTATAGGCAAATCCAAACCTTCCTGCTCGTGCTTGAATGTGCATCCTTGACAAATAACGGCCCAGCGAAGTCCACTCCAGTACTGGCAAAAGGTTGAGACTCTTGCACTCGAAAGGATGGCAGTGGTGGTGGAGGTGGTGGCCGATAAGGCCTCGCTTGATGTTTGCGGCACTTCACACACCGAAAAATAATCTTCCTCACAAACTGTCTTCCCTTGACGATCCAGTATCTCGATCGTACTTCCGTAAGGGTCGACTTCACTCCACCATGCATGGTTCGCTCATGGCAGTCGCAGACAACTAGAGTGGCAATGTGGTGACTTCTGTTCAGGAAAATTGGATGCTTTGAGAGTGTCAACACGTCTGAGTTGGCCAGTCTGCCCTCACACCTCCACAGGCCTAGGTTGTCTTGGAACAGCCTAAACTGGTGACTCCACATGTTGAACTCCTTCTCTTGAAAGAGTGACTTCTGGGATATCTTCACCCAATACACCAGTGCAGCTTCCAAATCTTCAGGCGAGAGCTCCTTTGAGGCTCTATGTGTCTTCTTCAAAATTCCAATGAATTTCAAGACATATCCTGTGACTCTAACCAGCTTCTTGAGGCTGTTGAACCTGGTGCAGGGAAATATCTCATCCAACGTAGAGTGTGTGATCAAACTCACTGCGGCTGGCTGGGTCTCTTTCTTCTTCAGCTCAGTAATACACTCTTCAGGTAGGTCTTCTTGTGGTTGCTCTTGTTCCATCCCCCCAAGATTATCCGGTCCATGAAGCCATAGCTCTACTTTCTGAGGCATCTCTGTGCTGGTGACTCCCCTTGACGGGATGTCAGCAGGGTTTAGTATCCCTGGACAGTGCTTCCAATGAACAGGGGGCACAAGCGCTCTGATCTCAGTCACTCGATTGTGGACAAACTGCTTCCACTCACGGTGTGTGCCTCGAATCCAACAAAGGGCTACTTGTGAGTCTGTGTAGCAATCGATGGCAGTGATCTCCAGCTCTGGTTTCAATGCCTCTTGAACGGTAGTGATTAGTCGAGAGAGTAACAGTGCTGACAGCAATTCAAGCCTGGGGATAGTAATCTTCTTGAGAGGAGCAATTCTGGACTTGGCACAGACGAATCTTCTGCTCACCTCTGTTCCGGTGTGGCACTCAATGTACACCGCTGCCGCATAGGCCTTCAGGGAAGCGTCACAAAAACCTTTGAGGGAGACTGTTGCTTCTTGAGATCCTACGACTCCCACGGAATAGCATCGTGGTACAGTAATCGGTGCAAAACACTGCAGATCGGATTTCAGGGCATTCCATTCAGTGAGTAGCTCTCCAGTCAGGGGCTCATCCCACTCGACTTGGGCCTCACACAGGTGTTGGAACTGCAGCTTAAATCTCACTGTCAGGGGTGTCAGGATGCCTACAGGGTCGAAGAACTTCGTTCCAATACTGACTGCATTGCGCTTGGTTGGCTCTGCCTTGTTCATCGCACGACTGATGTCACTCACATCGAAGATCAGCTCATCATTCACAATGTTCCAGCGAACACCAAGTACCATTCTCTCTGGTTCTCGAGCAGACATCTCACGGCTGTCTCCGGCATCGTGGGTGTCTTGTTGGTCGTCCATGACCATCCGGTCCAGTTCCACTGAATTGCTTGAGAATTTCCGCAGGTTGAAACTGGCTTTGGCTAGATGAGACTTGGATTTGGTGTAGAAATCGTAGGCTGACTGGACGTTGTGAGCTCCTCCTGTGACATCATCCACATAAATGGATCTCAGAAATTTGTCAACAAACGGTTGATCACCAGGCAGAAGCTTCCTCATGTGATGGTCAACGGTAGCATTCAACAAAAAGGGGCTACTGGAAACGCCGAATATCACTCTCGTGAATCGCATGACGGCTGCACTCTTCTGTGGGTCATTCAAATCAGTAAACCAAAGGAATCGCAGTGCGTCTCTGTCTGGCTGTGCAACTGTAATCATCAGAAAGGCCTTCTCGATGTCACCCATGACAGCCACCTCATGAACTCGGAATCGAAGCAAGATGTCCAAGATCGACTGTCCAGATTTTGGACCAGTATACAGGCACTCGTTGAGGGAAGGACCACCTTGTTTTGCCGAGGCATCATACACAATTCGAAGTTTTGTAGTGGTCTTGTCTTCTCGGATGACGGGGTGATGTGGGAGGTAATGAACAGGGCCAAGTGACTTGTCGGGTTCACTCACAATCTCGATGATTCCCTGCTGGAGTTGGCTTCTTATCACAGAATCGTACTGTCGCAGCATCGGTGGGTTCTGCTCCAATCGTCTCATAAGGCCATCCAGACGTTTGCGACAAAGTGCGAGATTGTCTGGTAAGTTAGGGTGTGCATCCTTCCAGGGTAGGGTGACACAATATCGTCCACCATCGAAGGATATCTGCTGAGTGAATCTCTCACACACGGATGGTTCATCCTTGGGGATACCCAGAGATTCTAGTTCCCAGAACTGTTTCAAACCCTGCTCAAGGGACTCTGGCTCAACATGGACATCAATGCAAAGAGTGTGGGTGTCATATGAAATCAGATTGGTGGTTGTACTCATTGGTGGTAGCTTGTCTATGGGCCCAGACAACACCCAACCAAGTTTGGTCTCTATGGCAACAGGACCACCTTGCCCTTTGACAATCTTCCCTGTGACTACCTCCCAGTAGTAATCTGACCCAATAAGCACATCAATCTTGAGCTCACCCATGGTCTCACCCGGGTCTGCCAATTTGAGGCCAGCAATGTGGCTATACAGCAGCTTACAACTGGCAATAGGCTGAATACTCAGGGGGTTACAAATATGGGGCACAACAACTGTAGACAATTGCAACATACCCCCATCCTGAGTTCGAAGTCCGAGGTTCACCACGTCACAAGTTCTGTGGGTTCCAGTCTCATTCCCAAACGTCTTGATGACCAACGACTCTGTGCATGTCTTCGTCAACCCGAGGGACCGTTGCACTTCGGTAGTGACATATGACCGTTGGCTCCCTGGGTCAAGTACGGCCCTCACTTCCATTGCGGCGACAGGGTCAGTGCTCTTCACGTCCATAACGAGCACCTTGGCGGTTTGGAGCAAGACAGGGGTTTGCGAGCTGACGTAGAGCGAGGAAGTGTTCTGTCCACTCACTATCAGTGCTTGTGGTGGGTTGCTTGGCGATTGTGTAGGCGGGGAGCGAGAGTTCGACTGGTCACAAATGCTCTCATGGTGGCGTCCTCTACATCGAGGGCAGTTCATCCTGGACCGGCATCTCCTACTGATGTGGTTTCGCCGAAGGCACACATAACAGCGGCCTGATGTGCGGAGGATTTGCTTACGCTGTTCGATTTCCTTCACCGCGGAACAGGATGCCGATTGATGTGGTCCACTGCAGTAGACACAACTGACCTGGGAGGTTACACCCGTCAACAGCGAGCTGGCTGTGGGGGGTATACTCGTACTCCGCTGTGGAGGTTTTCGCTGCGGTGGAGGGATGTCCGATCGCTCTCTCGCTCGTATCTCTCTCTCCATCACCTCCATCATCTCCTTCAGGTCCCAGTCTTCTTCGTCCATCTCTCGGCTAACAATCAAACGTATTTCGGGGGGTAACTTGCTAATGACCACAGACGAAAGCAATGCACCATACGACTCTTGCGGGACTCCAAGTGCCTTCAGACCCCTGACGTTGGATTCAACTACGTCGTAAAAGTGTCTGAGGGCCTTCACATCGTGCTGCGAACTCACTGGATCAAGCTTGACAAGGGAGTCCATGTGGCGATTCACAATTAGCTGCTTGTTACCAAACCTTCTCTTCAATATGGCAACAGCTTCCTCATAGTTGGCTGAAGAGCGCGTCAGACCAGAAATGGCTTCCGCCGCTGTCGACTCCAAGAGGGAACTCAAATAGTTGAACTTGTCGATGCTTGTGAGCGATGGGTTTTCGTGCACCGTCGATTCGAACGTGTCCCAAAATGTGATCCATTTCACAAGGTCACCATTGAACCTCTTCAGGGACAACTTGGGCAATTTCACCTGAGGGACATGAGTCACTGCGGCTACCCTTTCTGAAGTGGGGGTTCTGGGACGAGAACCCATCGGCGTGGACTCTCTTGAGTGGTGAGAGCCATCCCCAGAAGGGGATTCATGTGTACGTGCAATATGCCCCTCTACATCTGGTACGGTCTCAGTCAAAGGTCTAGGGACGTGGGGTCGAGGACTCCCATCAGTCGGCCGCTCCAACTTAGCCAAGAACTCAGATATGTGGCTCACAGCTAACTCAATGTCCTCTACATATTCATCTGCTTGCAGCACTTCGGCTTCAAGCTCTTCCTCAGAGGCTAACTCGAGTATCTCTTCATCGAGTTTCGCTAAAACTCCAATCTTTGTTATCAACAGCCTTTCCTTTTGTTTCAACTTGGGGACGTCAACTTCAGCTGTTGAATCGGGGTCGATCATGGCGTTTACCGTTGTAATCGTGCGCGTCACAGATGACCTGTGCGCAGCTCTGACGGACTTCTTCCGTTCAGCCATGTCTCCTGGTTCAGAAGGTCGAGGACCGCGTTTTGTTCCGCTCAGATCGCCAATCCGGCTCGAAGGACCATGTGGGATTATTCTCAATTCTGTTTGGCGATCTCACTTACAGGATCGATGCGGATACGAACAGTGCAAAACGCTCTCATTTCTCCATGCTTCAATCTGTTATCTCAAATCAGCAGTACAGGGCACGAGATGCATCACATGATCAAAGATAATTACATGAAGTTACGTAATAGTATAATCAAATAACGCACAATGCGTTTGTAGTATGGATTACTCACACTCGCTTGGCTCATGCAGCTTTCTGACTTACCTAGCAACCGTGAAACGCCAACAAATGTCTGGTTGCCTCCTTCAAGTCATCCTCAAATTCCGGGTCGTTGCTAGTCTCGCGAGCCAGCCTCTCGCCACTACCGGCCGACTTGGACCCGAGCAGGTACCTCACTAGCGCTTTGTGGCTTCAAAATACTGTGCAAATCAGCCAACTCGCGAGACTAAACTGTTCTCTGACTTCCCTGCACGAAGCAATGCTGCAATGGCTACTTTACGATCCAAAGTAAACTATTTTCTCTACGCGTGGAAGCACTAATTAACTACTTCCGGTCGGTCCGGTCCGGTCCGGTCCAGGTTTTCACCACGGCCATTTTGTAAATGTGTACTTGTTGTTTTGATAAGTACATTTCCTGGTATCGGTACATTGGAATCACAGAATTGAATTTCTACCACTAGATTAGATGTACTGTTTTATATGGTAACATAAACCACTAATGTCGACTGCTACTATACTAAAACTAACCAAGAATAACCTTTTGTGATGCTCCTCATAGTTCTAGTGCAAAAGTTTTACGTAATGAGGGTGTCATCTGTGCTGCAGAAGTGGAGCGAGAAATGGCAGAAAGTATCCAGAGTGGTCGAGATACTGGATACTGCAAAAGTATACATCTGGTCAACATCACTTGCCGCTAGTCGACTATTGAGGGTTTCTAAATCACTTGGACAAGGCGTCTAACTTATTAGAGTATTAGCAACAGTAACTACAACCCCACCAGTGCCGACGTTCACCGCATAGCTCCTTCCTTGAGCTCTCATGTAGCTGTTTGTACCTCCAGCAAGCCTATCAATATATTAAGATTTTAATGTGTGTGTGTGTGTGTGTGTGTGTGTGTGTGTGTGTGTGTGTGACGGAAGTGGGATGTTCGTGGGGCGGGACTAGACTAGTGACGCGCGACCTTCGTACTTCAATTTACTGAACCGCGAACTCCACAAAGAATGTTTGAGAATATTGGGCATGGGCTGGAATCTTCCAGAACAGGTGAGGCTACAAGCATTAAGCGGATGCAATCGGGGAGCAGCAGTCGAAGCGGACGCAATCGGGGAGCAGCAGCCGAAGCGCACGCAATCGGGGAGCAGCAGCTGAAGTGCAGCCGAAGCGGACGCAAGCTAGCGGCGAGCAGCAGAAGCGGACGGAAACGGGGAACAGCAGTCACGAAGCGGATCGATGCAATCAGGGAGCAGCAGCTGAAGCGGATGCAATCGGGGAGCAGCAGCTCTGCACAGAGAGCTGTCCGCTGCCGGATTACTCACGTAGACAAACGAGGGGGAAGTGGAAGTGGCAGAGCGAGCGAAGCGAGCGAAGCTACTTGTAATTATTTAAATTAGCTAGTTGCCATGGACTTTGACAGTGAACAGTAATTGTGTATCCTTTGACAGTGAACAGTAATTGTGTTTGACAGTGAACAGTAATTTCGTACAACTACATATACTCCAAAAACTTGGTATAGCTCATCAATATATTAAGATTTTAACCGTGTGTCTGTGTGTAACGGAAGTGGGATGTTCGTGGGGCGGGACTAGACTATAGTGACGCGCGACCTTCATACTTGAACCTCAAACTCTGCGTATAATTATAGAATGTTCGAGAATAGTGGACGTACCGGACATGGCCGGAATCTTCCAGAACAGCTGGCGGGGAGCAGCAGCCGAAGCGGACGCAATCGGGGAGCAGCAGTTGAAGCGGATGCAATTGGGGAGCAGCAGACGAAGCGGCCGTCATCGGGGAGCAGAGTTGAAGCGGACGCAATCGGGGAGCAGCAGACAAAGCGGACGCCATCGGGGAGCAGCAGACAAAGCGGACGCCATCGGGGAGCAGAGTTGAAGCGGACGCAATCGAGAGCAGCAGCTGAAGCGGACACAAGCGGCGAGCAGCAGCTGAAGCGGATGCAGGCCGGGAGCTCAGCAGCAGTTGAAACGGATCGATGCAATCGCGCGGGGAGCAGCAGCTCTGCACAGAGAGCTATCCGGCACCAGATTACTCACGTAGGCGAACGAGGGGGAAGTAGCTGAGCGAGCGAAGCGAGCGAAGCTACTTGTAATTATTATGCATGGTAGCTAGCACAAAACAGTAGTATTGGCGGTGAGTTCACAAGGCAGTCAGTCAACCATCAGTGTCTTAGGCTAACTGGTCATCTTAGCCACAGTGGAACCCTACATGTATTGTGGTATGGCAGTGGGTGTCCATATCCTGGAATAGTGTAGTCACAACAGTCACAAACGCCGAACGCCAGCGTGTGGCATGGCAGTTGATGTCCATGTTCCTGGAATAACAGTCACAAATGCTCGAGGCAATGACAGTAGATGCCCAGTTCCTGGAATAGTGCAGCCACAACAGTCACAAACGCTCGAAATGCAGTACTTGGCATGGCAGTTCGATGCCCATTTCCTGGAATTACAACGGTCACAAACGATTTCTCTCCAAACGCAGCACGTGGCAATTTCTATCTATTACAACGGTACATCCAATTTAGCGGTACAAATTCGTTTCCTGGAATTTCTCTGATTCCAATCCTACGGTAGTGAATTTTATACTGTTTTATTAGCATAAATGCGGTACTGACAGCTGCAGAACAAATACGTAGTTCATAGGATATGAGCTGTACTGTGGCATCACTATAAATGCACACTAATCGGCAAGTAAACTTATTTCTGGTGACAATAACTCTAAAACATTATACCTAAGGCTGAAAATCAAGCCAGATTGTAATTAAAAGAAGTCAGTGACCTCACAGGCACTTGGGCAGTAGGTGTCCTTGCCTTGATATATGACAATATTACTCAGGTATTACACTTCCAGCATTGGCTGAAGAATCAGGCTCAAGTCAACTGTGACAAAGCCACTGAGTTCTCCCTGTCTGAAGACCATGGCATAGGCAGTTTATAGTAGGGACATTCATATGGTGTTGAGAGTTGAGATAGGCATTCACCCTGCTCACAGAATACAGTATAGGTAGCAATATAGCTAAATCATGCGTACAGGGACTAACCTCAGTCTTATAAAGAGTGCCTCGTTTGATTGACAACACAACAGTCAACGCATCTTCCCCGCTGTCTCTAATTCAGTGATCTTGAGTAATAATTATGTAGATCGTTGCTAAGTGATCGTTTAAGTGCGCATGCATATAAACATGAAAATGGCGTGACAAACGAAGCCATGGTTATTGAGTGGGCAGCTGTAGCCGCCTGGCGAAGACTTGGAGGTAGCGAATAGCAATGGGTCGTTGCACTGCTCAGTTGAAAATGCTGCTGTTTCGTGCGAAAACCATCGTGACAGATTGAGGCAACGTTGAGCTAAGTTGTCTGAAGAAGATGAAGAAGAAAGAAAGAAAAACGATTTGCCCGTTTTGCGAGTGCCTGGTGTGGTACTTTCGCGACGGGTTTCGCGACGCGAGGAGTCTTGTTGGTTATGCAAACACTCGAAGATGAACGGTATGTGGTTATAAAGGCTTACCGTACTCTCGCGAAAGTCCGCCCATGGGCGCTGCATCTTACTTTCTCACCAAACAGGGGGGTGGGCACTCTTTCGAGTGTTTCCGCATTCAACCTTGAAAGAGCGCCCACCTTTGTTACGTACACAAGTAGCGCAATAGCAGCGATCGAGCAGCAAGCGCACGTGAGTCAAAGCCCTCCCAGCACATCTACATCGCTGGAGTCACTAGCAACATCACCGCTCACCACGTCGTCTTCGCTGCCGCCAAGCGCTGGCTGACTCGGTCCAGCGTGGAGGCCGCGGGGCCGTCGTCAGCACAGGCAAGCCAGGCGACACACATGGACACCATAGATACGGATACACAGACTAATAGAGACTTGCTGCAAGGAGGTTCCTACCTCAGATACGCTGGAACATCTCACTAATGCGCTCTATCGCCTGTTACACGAGGCACGAGGCTATAGCGCGAGGGTGGGCACTCATTCGAGTAAACTTTGACCCTATATAGAAAATTGAGCCAAAAGTGGGGGGTGGGCGCTCTTTGCGGAGTGGGCGGACTTTCGCGAGAGTACGGTATAAGTGTACCGTTTCTGAGATTTGGAGAGATTTTTTAGTAATGGCATGTATTGCGTGTACGTCGTATCCCTACATAGAGTCTACCGACTCTATGATAATGACCACAGGACAGTCAATACACAATAGCACATGTAGAGTCTTACCACGCTCTCCTCCTTTGGTAAGTTTGCTAGATCCATTGGGCCTTCTGTCTTGAAACTTTCTTTTCTTTTGTGGTTTGTTTCCAGCCTGCCAATGGAGACTGAGCATAAACTTAAACACTTTCATGTACCAATGAAACTAGCTATACTGACAGTAGAGGAAGTGCATATGTTAAACACGTTTTGCATCTGCGGTGCTAGCTACATAAAGTAGGGAATCCCTCTAACCTTAGGCAATACACAACTCATGCAACTATACTACAGCAATGCCAAACATACATGGTCACTGTTGCTTTCACGTGCACCCTCAGATTCTGACGAGGCATCATGTCCCTTGCCTGAGTAGTTGTCTTCTCCAAAGACATTGGCTTCACTGTCCAGAATTTCTGAGCAGTTGGGAGCCTAAAGGTGTAGAAACCAATGCAGTCAAACGGAACACAAGCAAAGTCACCCATGAGTAATAGTACATTGTACATACCTGCCATACATACTCCCCACATTCTAGCCTGAAGGCATTAACTGTCAAGAGCGCTTTCTCCTGAGAGGCTGACAGGGGAAATAAATGATCAGCCACGATAGATGGCACCATGAAATTCAGACAGATGCATCCCTTGCTAACAGATGACAGGTAGAGCACATAGAGTGGTACATTCAGAGCCTTAGCTATGTTGTAGTGAAGCCTTCTTATTTGGCCAAGAGATATTTCTTCCCACTTCTCATCAACTTTTATGAGCACTGGTTTCCAATCCTTCCCATGTGCAGTACTAAGGTTGAAATGGTCTAGTTCTTTTGGTAACCGCCGCATTTCGAGAAAAGCACTAAACTCCTCCTGATATTTCCACAACCTCTTCTGATCTTCTTGATCACCAAACTGGGTGATGAGTCCTTCAAGCAGGCAGATGTTGTACCAGGACCAGTACTCAGAGAGGATCCAAAAAAGCTTCTCCAAAGTCTCTGCTTTGTTGGCTTCTTCCATTCTCTCAGCAAGAGGTGGTGAAGGCTTTGTGACTGATTCTATGGCCTGCAATTGTTTTATCCATAAAGCTACTTCATTCAGTGATACATTTCTTGAAAACGAGCGTAAGGTCTCAATCACTAAATTTGCAAAGGTAACTGACATCTCTGTAGTAGCATGACTTAGCTCACTTTCGGCGTAGCTAAGCTGCCAGCCATTGGTTGGGAATGTGCTCTCAGTGACATTCCAAATAGGCAGTGGGGTACCACCAGGTTTTGAGCAACATTTAGTGCATAGCGTGTATAGGTTGCACTTTCCACAGCCACAGCCAACTGGGACAGGATGTGAACTAGAGGCGCCAGTAAATCCTTCTGTCCAGTCACTTTCATACTTTGAGGGAAAGGGCTGTTTCCTGTGGCTACTCTGCTGCAACAATGATTTACCATCTGCAAAGAATAGTAGAAATAAACTGTACGGTGTAGCTAACACCTTTTGTATGGCCTGAATCACTAGCACTGCTCCTTTGTGGAATTCAAATGGCAGAATGATGTGAACTCTGTAAGTAATTTTAGCAAGAGTCTATATCTGTAAATAGGTGGGAGTGTTCTCTTACTTTTATGGTAGCTTTATTGGGCAAAAATAGCTAATTGTTACCTCCTGGCCTAGACAGGAGCCTGTAATAACTGGGCAGGCACAAGTAGCCACCTCTTAAGGTTATGGGCTCGTCGCGCGGTGGGCGTGGCCAGACAATTTGTTCAAGCCCAATTTTCTTGCACAGAAAGTAAGCTAGTGAAATCAAACTTACTCGACACAAAGCAGGGAGGGTAGTCAACGTGCAGACTAAACATCGTTATAGTACATTAGCTGTTGTACGCTGATTAAATCAATTCCAGTAAACTATTCACCAAAAATCTCCAGTGTGAAGACTGCCAGTAACTCGATTCTACTGTTTGAGAACACGCCATCGGAAGCACTAGGGCGTGACGGAAGCGTTTTATGGCTAGGCAGAACAGTCCTCGAAAGAACGACCCTTGAGTGTGAATAACCGCCATCTTGACTCCCATCTGTATAACATACGGTCTTCCAAGTCAAAGTTGGATCACACGGTTATATTTTTGGTGACAAAAAACTATGAAATAGCGCTTAATTAAGTATACGGTGAGCGTATCCGCGCGCAGGGATCCCGTAACCTTAATAATGCCATTTCGCACTATATCGTACCTTCCAGGAGTAACCACCGCTCTGTAAGCTAACAGCATGAATTGCAGGCTAGTAATTTTGCAGGCTTGTAACTTTGCTTGAGTTAGGAGACCGTAACACTGCTGCCTCTCTGCCCATTGGATTTGAAATATGCCCACCAATACCCACTCCCTGTCACGTGACTGAATAGCACAATTGAAAGTGAAAGTTATACCATAGTCTTCCGCTAATACACCCCCTTCAATTCAAATATATGCCCTCCCCCCTCTTTACCGTCCAGTTCCTGCACAGGGCAGTTTGACTCATTTTAACACCCCCTGGTGAGCGTTTTCTAGAATATCTAAACTACACGTGCTCACTATGTTACGTTGAGTAGTCAGTTTTGTGGCTTTTTGAAAAGTCGGTTTGAGGTTCCTAGTCTAAGATTTTAGTTTAGCAAACTGGATTATTAATCTGTCAAGGTGCGAGGTGTCTTTTGTAAGAGGCTGACACATGGAACCACGAGTCCTTTCCCTTCAACAGATAGTCTCAGAGTCACCATAATTTGATGATAGCTACAAGTTATCATGCTGCCCACTCTTCTGCAGGATATACCAGCAGACTCTGGAAATTTCCTGTGGTACATGACTGACAGCATTGCTGTTCTTGAGGATAGCTACAGCGAAGTCGTCATGGCTGAAGTGGCAACTCTTCTTGCCAATGCAGGGAGCACAAACAGTATACTCTCGATCCTTTTTGTAACTGTGCTGTTATGTGAACATGAACCTTGGCAGTGTCGCAATAAGCTGCTAGCACTTGTGTAAACACTTTTTTGTGGGGGTGTATACTCAAATATGAGCCCTCCCCCACTTTAGGATGTAGTGCACAAAATGGGGGGGGGGGGCAAAAGCAACTTCAGGGACATGCACTTGCATGGTTTGACTCCCGCTGTAGTCAAAATTAATATGCAACATACTGGTACCACTTTCCATTGATGTGCATTACAAATATATAGCTACTAGACAGTCTACCCCTGGACTGACTTTGTTGAATTCCTTGAAACTCCTCGCTCCATGGTGGATCCAAATGGCATTCTCTCCTTGGCTTCTTCGCTGCAGGAACAGGCCTAGGTTACCCAGTGCCATGTACTAGCCTCGTTCCCAGGCTCCTTCAGCTCTGCCTTCAGCCTGGGAACGAGGCTAGCCCTATACAAATTATATTTGCAGCACGTGGTCTTCTGTTAATTTCGTTCCGTAATTACCCCGTGCGCATGCGCAGCAGGGGGTAGAGTGATCGGTTTTGTCTGTCAGTCTGTCCGCAGTCTAAGCGCGATTTGAGCAGTGAAGGCCTTGTTGAAGGCTTATTTCAGGATAGAAGTGCCAGAATTCAGAAAATACTAGAGTCTACATAACTCACAGACCAGATATCTACTCGAGAGGCTGAGAAAAGCTGCGTGAAAGTCGTGCTTCTAATTTATACAACTTGACCACACCCAATTTCTAACATTACTGCCACAACTTACGGTATCTCATTCTGCATGCGGACATCGCTGTACATCATGGCCTAGCTAGCTAGCTCATCGTGCATGCTGTATGAATAATCGGTGGTAGGCCTACAGCTGTCAAGTCAAAGTTGTGCACGGGGTACGTGCTCTGCTGAGCACCTCTAGTTTCGTTTACAGACTAGACTTCAACAAGTCTGGGAATGTGAACAGAACCTACATATTGCTATTATCTGGGACAAAGCAGCTTCTGTACGGGACAAGGGTCGAGACAAAGAATTCCAGGACTGTCCCGGACGTTCCGGGACACTTGGCAACTATGAACAGTTTAACATTATATTTGCACTACAACATTGCTAGTTCATGTTCGACAATACATTGTAACAAAGTGCCTCAAACAGCTGACCTGACCCTTACTCCGCAGGAGCATGATGAACACCATACTCCAAATGCTTGGAACTAGATCCACAACACAACTACGGAGAAAAAGCAGCCCTTAGGCTTCGTAAATATCAGTTTTAGGGCTGCGCATGCACCGATCGCTGTCCATTGATTCATTGCAGAAATGAAGAAGTGTCCAGTGGAGCACTTACCCCATGCACTGTTTACTCGATGCAGATGGTGCTTTCTTTTGGAATAAACAAGCTGGTAATATTTCCATCCATATTTTTAGAAACCCTCAACAAAAAATAAGGTCTTTGAAGCACAGAAATGCATTATTTGTTGTCATTATTTTCAAAGTGCAAAGACAACTCCCAAGGTGGTCTGAGTCACTGCAGCTTCCCAAAAAATAGATGATTGACACACTGACTGACACACAGACAAACCAATTACTTGCGCATGTGCACACAGGGTAATATGATTCTCCTTGAGAGTCCCTGGCCTTACAAGTGTTGCGGACGGCACCTTCAATGACCGGTGGGATACCTATACAGAGAGGCATGCAGAGCAATGAAAAGAGAGTGGCACAACATTCATCTTTCCCATCTCCCATTATTAACCAATCACAACCCTGAAGATTACGTAGCTACTGACCTTCATGATGATTCCTCAGAGTCTGCACCAAATTGTCACGTCCTCCCATTTCGTTGATAGCCTGCGCTAGTGTGCCCCATGTACACTCTTGTGTGTTACAAAGCCAAAGGTTCACAATGTCAATTTTGCATCGATCAGTGTCACCTCTGCAATCACTTTCAATCCGTTTCAAATCCTCATATTGAATCCCTAGTTGTATGCCAAGTGAGTGATAGTTGTTCACTTCCTTGATTTCACGGAGAATATTCTTGAGATTGAGGTCTGAATCAAATGTTCATGATCAACAGAAATCATTTACCACACACAGAAACGCTGTACTTCAATCACAAGAAAAATTCCAAACATCAACACACCTATATGACCAGAATTGGTCACCATGGTTTTCTCTTGTGGAGCAGTAACCTCACCTCCACTGTATAGGACAAACTTTCATATTACTCATCAAAATGGAATTAATATAAACATTAAGTATACCTTTCTTCTTGTGAAATGGCATTTTCCATTTTTTTCATCAAACGTTGAGTTTCAGTTGCTTCAGGATTACAATCAATTCTCCTGCATAGTTGGACAGTACAGAGGCAGTCAGCCAGTTTCAGCATAACGCATTGGGTATTATCTACTTTGGTAAGCTGTTCATTGGTGATAGTATACAGCTACTACTGATTGGTGCAGCTGGTGTCCCCACACCAGCAATTCACCCTGCGTGTGCATGCGCAAGCAGGGTTGGTTGGCAGACGGGAATAGGTTTGTCCGTCTGTCGTCTGTCCAGTGAAAAAAAAACACGACATACCGGTAGACCCCCAAAAAGCTTGGTTAAACAAAAGCAATAACAAAAAACTGCTCTGTGTGTAGATACCTGACTGAAGTCAAGGCGCTCCATTTCGTTGTGATTTTTGGCTATTTCCTATCCATTCATAACGTTAGTTCCACCTCTTCACAATCACAGAGTCCTTTCAAAAACAGGAAACTCGCTGCATCTGGACACTTCATGATGTAACACTTCACAGGTGTCCGTACTACTGTTTTGGCTATTTTTCCAGCTATTTCCTATTATTCATAACATTTGGCCCCACCTCTTCACAATCACATTGTATACGCCAGTCAGTCACTCCCACACCTTGGATACGGGTATACATGAGCACAGTATACGTTATAGCACGTGTTCACAAAATATGTACTGAAAAAGCAGACAGAGAGATGTCCCAGTGATTGTAGCGGCACTCTATCTTGTAAACGTTCTGTGCGGGATATGTGTTACTACCGTATACAAGTATCTCCAAAAGTCAAGGCGCTCCATTTCGTTGTGATTTTTGGCTATTTCCTATCCATTCATAACGTTAGTTCCACCTCTTCACAATCACAGAGTCCTTTCAAAAACAGGAAACTCGCTGCATCTGGACACTTCATGATGTAACACTTCACAGGTGTCCGTACTACTGTTTTGGCTATTTTTCCAGCTATTTCCTATTATTCATAACATTTGGCCCCACCTCTTCACAATCACATTGTATACGCCAGTCAGTCACTCCCACACCTTGGATACGGGTATACATGAGCACAGTATACGTTATAGCACGTGTTCACAAAATATGTACTGAAAAAGCAGACAGAGAGATGTCCCAGTGATTGTAGCGGCACTCTATCTTGTAAACGTTCTGTGCGGGATATGTGTTACTACCGTATACAAGTATCTCCAAAAGTCAAGGCGCTCCATTTCATTGTGATTTTTGGCTATTTCCTATCCATTCATAACGTTAGTTCCACCTCTTAACAATCACAGAGTCCTTTCAAAAACAGGAAACTCGCTGCATCTGGACACTTCATGATTTAACACTTCACAGGTGTCCGTACTACTGTTTTGGCTATTTTTCACCAGCTATTTCCATAATGTTTGGCCCCACCTCTTCATAAAATCATTGCATACGCCAGTCAGTCACTCCCACACCTTGGATACAGATATACATGAGCACAGTATACGTTATAGCACGTGTTCACAAAATATGTACTGAAAAAGCAGACAGAGAGATGTCCCGGTGATTGTAGCGGCACTCTATCTTGTAGACGTTCTGTGCGGGATATGTGTTAGCTACTACCGTATACTAGTATCTCCCAAAAATTTGGCATGCCTAATCTTTTCAGCACCCTTCACTCAAATAGGACAAATTTAGTCTCCAATTTTGGTGAGGGGATTTCCAAAATAATATTTCCAAATTTAGTCTCTAATTGTAGTATATTTTTCAGCATCTTGCCTTGTGATAAACCCTGTTTGAAAGATACTGCATTGTTGGTACTAGCTATATAACATTCTGGACGTCATGCTGATACCGTAAATCTGGTGCATGCAATCAGCTGTATGCTATTATGTGTGTCCTTTGTTTTTAAGCAAGAATTTCATAGAGAAAAAAATAGCTATTGTATGAAACAGTTCAATGATATGCGGACTCATACTCGACAATAGGAGGAAATATAGAGGCTGAGAAGGCACCAAGGGTGCAGATGACAAAACAGCAGGAACAAAGGGCTGAAACGTTATACTGGAAGGCCAATCTGTGTACATGTCAGATTTTATAAACAGAGGTCGTCGTCCAGTCTACAACTAGTGTGGCGCTCGCTCACATTTTCCTAATCATTGACCTAACTGAGCTGGTTAGAATGTAAATAGCATTACTTGAGCTACGTAGGTCACCAATGCGGGCAGAACTACAACTAATATTGAGATCATCATTTCAGTGATCCTAAAGGTCCCTAATCATGTGAACATTCTGTAATCAGCTGCTGCTCCCTGATCACATTCGCTTCAGCTGCTGCTCCCAGATTGCATTCACTTCAGCTACTGCTCCCCAATTGTGTCTGCTTCAGCTGCTGCTCCCTGATTGCGTCCACTTCAGCTACTGATCCTGATTACATCCACTTAGTGCCAGCCATTCTGGAAGGTGCCAGCCCCTGCCCAATGTTATTATTTGCAGAGTTTGAGGTTCGGAGGTCATAGTAAAGTAAAAGGTTGTGCATCGCTAGTCTAGTCCCGCCCCTCGGACTTCCCATTTCCATTACTCACAGATGGACACACACATGCTTAAAATCTTAATGTAATAATGATAGTACCACCCACATGATAGAAATTACTTTTACTAACCTCGCAGACGAAGCCATAGTTATTGAGTGGGCGGTTTCAAGTGCCTTCGAAGTCAAAATGCGATGGGCCAGGGGCGGATCTAGGGGGGGTCCCCCCCCCCCCCTCCAGGACTTCCAAGCTAAGGTATTTGATAGGCCAGGATAGCTAGGGTATTAGGTAGATGGCGGGGGTGGAGTGTGGTTAAACAGAACTTACCCAGAGCTCTATCTGCTCTGTGTTACTGCCATTTGTCTGCTTGCTACACAAAGGTGAGCAATCGATTTCACATCTCATACGGCTACTGATCGCAATTACGGGTACGCACTCCCAGTCCGATGATCTGGAATCAAGACAATCCCGTTATTAGGCGGAGCACGGCGCAACTGCACAGATTTTTTTTTGCAAAGGCCAAGATACGTGTACACCTCTTCACCTAGCCTTGTACCCAGGCCTTCAATCGCGGGGGGAAGGCCTGGTACACACTGTTTGCGCATGCGTTTAATTTAAATGTGAATATTATGTCAATTTTAATTGTGACGTTTACGAATGGGTTGGGCTTAACCGATGACGTTGTGCGTAAACACACCCGCGTATGCGTGCATGAGAGCGATCAAAGGGCTCACAACAAGCACACCACAGCTCTTTCCTCTGTCTACAAGTCCCTTCTTGTAGTCCATGAGGAAAGGGAGCGCTTGGTAGCACAGGCTCTTGCCATAGCCAGTAGGTAGCCACACGAACACGTCGCTGCATTCGTACACAGCTCTCATGGAGGAGCACTGCTCTTCTTTCACAGTAATCCGTGTCATTTTCAGCCTTCGCAAAGCATAGGAAAGAACCTCAGAGAAACTACTACCACCGGAATTTTCGCTTAGCTACACTGCATGCCATGATTGTTACTCGTCGTTGCGGTTCTTCTAGCTAGGAATGTAAACGTTAGACGTCATTTGGCGTCATCGTTTCACGGAAGAATACCGAGATATCCTATTTTCCAAGATTTGGGGGGAAATTAAACACATGCGCAAACAGTGTGTACCAGGCCTTCCCCCCGCGATTGAAGGCCTGGGTACGAGGCTACTCTTCACCTAGCCTCGTACCCAGGCCCCGACCACCCGAGAAAGAAACCACCGTTTGCGCATGCGCGTAATTTCCCAGACATCTTGGGAAAATCGTGGACTACCGTGTTACGTCCGTACAACCACAACGTCAAAATCGTGTACTACTGCTATGTGGTCCGTGCAACTTTCCTGAACAACGACAGAGTTCGACAATTGAGCGCTCTCCTATGACCTTTAGTAGCTAAGTACTTCTGTATGTGTCTCCAGCCAGAACTGGTAGCCTCTATTTCGGCCGTTTGCACAAAGAAAGACGATCTCACACGGCTCACCGACCGAGTTTGAAATGTCTGTGTGGCACGAAGAATTACCGTTCGTCATGGACTGCAAGTTAGCAAGAATTGCTAGCAATCCGGGGCAGTATAGCACTAGTTGTCATGTAGTTCTGGTGCTTGATCGATCTCGTTCTGGTAGAGCGGCACAGCATCGGCCCGTGGCCATGTCCTGCCCTCCCCCTTCGTCTTGGCCTAGATAATTACGCGCATGCCCAAACTGTGGATACCAAGCCCTATCTTTCTCGGGCGGTCGGGGCCTGGGTACGAGGCTACTATTCACCCACCTGAAGGAAGCGAGACCCAGACACTCAGAATTTGTGTTGCTACTCATACATCAGTGCAAAGCACGAAGGTGCCACGAGAGCCCATCCTGAATAAAAAGGCAAAAATTTATTTTCCCGCGCTTCGTGCGGACTGATCAGCACTACCCACCTCTATGCACTGCCTTCGGCAGCGTTCAATTGTGCTTAGACCCCCCCTTTCACAAATCCTGTATCCACCCCTGATGGGGTCGTCAGCGTAAAATGCTGCTGTTTTGTGCAAACACCATCGTGAGGGAGTCAGCCAAATTTGAACTAGCCCGTCTGAAGGAAGAAGACCTTCGGAAGAAGGAAAAAAACCAACCGATTTTGGCGACTTTCTGGTGCGGTACTTTGGCGATGGTTTTTCACGACACTGGGAGTCTTCTTGGCCAGGAAAACACTCGAAGATGGAATAATAAGTTGTTACAAAGGCTTATATGCTGCCCGCTATTGAGATTTTTAACATGTTTGTGCATATATTGTGTCCGCTCTATCACTCCCTACATCTACACTAGCAAGACGCCAAAATTGTCTCGGCAGTTTACTTGCAAGACTGATACAAGTGCATTGTGTTGGACACTACAGATGGTTTAACAAGAATTGCATGCTCGGTAGCTAGCTAATAGCTCTGAGATTAGATCAAATCTTGGCGCATGCTGCCGTACTGATGAAAGACTTGACAGTGTGTCAACAGGCAAATACGTCACAATTTGTTGCACCAATATACACATATGATGAACAAACTTCAATGAAAGGCACACTGGACGTGGTGACAGGTCATAACTTGGACTGGAAAAGTATACGCGAGTAGCCTCGTTCCCAGGCTCCTCCCCAGCTTTTTGTCGCATACTGTACAGTATGCGACAAAAACCTGGGGGAAGAGCCTGGGTAGGAGCCTGGGAACGAGGTGTATATGCGAGCACACAGACAAAGTGGCTTGAAGAGAAGACAGACAGACGTACGTATACGTACCCAGCACTGTGTCTCGGCGCTTCGGCGCCGATACAAAAATCGCACGCGCTTTGCACGCAATGTTTTTTTCCCACCCTTACAAACTTGTCTACGCCTTTGCATAATTATACTGGCAATGCTGTATGTTGCACACCGTCAGATAATAATCACCTGTGCTTGCACTGATAAATTCAGTGGACCGCTAGTAGCCAGAGCCGGCGCGGCCGGTACGGCCGGTGTCATGGGGAATTTGGCACCCCCGATTTATGGCACCCCCATGCTAAATACCCTACGGAAATTGGAACCCCCAAGCAAAATACGCTGAGGGAATTTGGCACCCCGCGGTGCACCCCTTGGGGAATTTGGCATCCCGTTACGGTACAGCTGAACGTATACCAGCGAATCAAAGCTAGGCATTGCTGAACCTATAGTGACCTTATCAGAAGATGTCAGTCACAGAAAATGTATTTAAAGCTTGCAATGCGCTACTAGTCACGAGGATGACGGAGATCGAACTTGGAACGGCGGACGGTTCGGATGAGATCAAGGTCTACGATGAAGTGCTAGACTAGCCAGCGGAAGATACCCCGAATATATACTTTATTCCATTGTGTAATTCTATAGCAAGTCTACTTATGTTTACCTGTATGTAATATAACGAAGGGAAATTGTTCATCCTTGTGTAATAAATAGACTATAATATCTGCATACGTATACTGAAACAATAGTAATTTCTAATAAATCAGTTGATGAAAATTTGCATGGGGTGCCATATTCCTTAGGGAATGTGACACCCCATTTGAAAAGTTTACACGGGTGCCACATTCAATAGGGAATATAACACCCCCTTGACGAGAGGGTGCCAACCCTTCACAATAATTTCTTGCAATCATTAGCCTACTATTATCGAAGTGGATATTGTGGAAGTAGGGCAATGGGTTAGGGGGCAGGGCCGGTTCTAGATGCGCGCGCGTTTCCGGTACCTAGACCTAAAGTATGACATTGTACTTCCTGCCGCACCAATATCCACGTCGTACTATTATACATCAGTATGTCTGCTTGAAAAATTTGCATGGGGTGCCATATTCCCTAGGGAATAATGCGTGAGGGTGCCAGATTCCCTGTTGCATGGGGGGTGCCAAAATCCCTGAGGGGGTACCAATATCCCTAGGGAATTTGGCATGGGGGTGCCAAATTCTCGGGGGTGCCAGATTCCCTATGACACCGGTACGGTTTTGGCCGTACCACTTTTCAGTCGCCTAGGTACGGCTCTGGTGGACTGCATGTTCATAGCTCGTGTCTCAGTCACGCCTTGTTGAGGTACGTGTCTTAGTCAGACAGTCTCCAGATCCAAGTAGCTGTGGCCTTGTTGAAGTAGGTAGACTGTTTATAGTTCGTGTCTTCTCTAGTCTATAAACGAAAATTCACAGCAAACTCGTCTATGTGGGGCTCGCTCACGCTCGCCCTATAATTAGTAGGCGTGGGCGGTATACGCGCAAAGCGCGCATTATCGCCATTCCTCGTCGACGGTCACGGATGACATGGAAAGCAGAAAGCAGTTACAGTGCAGTGCAAAGTACGAAGATGCCACGAGAGGCCATCCAGACAACTGAAAGGTGAAAAAAAATTTCCGCGCTTTGCGCGGACAGATCGGCGCTTCGTGCCTCTATTCCCTGCCTTCGGCAGTGGCCTTACCACTCCTAAATAGCTCGCGCCGGCGCTGGCTAGCCGGCTAGCCCTTGAACCAAAAATGCCGAAGGCTGTCTGGAGGGGTCCTTTACGCGTGCGCAGTCGTGATATGGCCATGATTAAATTTTAACTCGGCATGGCACAGGCTGCATGGCCAGGATATGGTTTCGCCATAGATCGATACTACGTAGTATAATTATTATCTATGGTTTCGCAACTGCATACAAAAAAATGTCGTGACTGAAATAAATAAACATTCCACGTTTGCTCCTCTTACCTCGCAGAATAACTCTGTAGGCCTACGTGTCTGTAACTGCAGCTGACTGTTCTGTTGCACTCTCCGGGATTTTTTTTGTAATTTATAATGAGAACCAGGGGGAAACTCCCAGTATCTAGCCTCGTTCGCACGCGGCCTGGGAACGAGGCTATCCCAAACGTAGAGCTTGCGAGAATGGCCGCCGAGCCGAGTCTGCCAAGTAAGTTGTGAGGAATGAAGACTACAGTTCAGAGATATAAGTATTCTTTTATCTTCCACAAGGACGGCAAACACTTTGTTCACGCAGACATTCAGCTGCCTCTGGCTTCAGCTGGAACTACTGACTACCCTCTCATGTGAGCACCAGCCTGTAGAGACTGAGGTAGACCATAAGTATATAGGTCTGCTTAATACACAAAAAGACCCTTGCAGTAAACAGACCTTTTGCCAACCACCCGTGATTAGGAAAGGGAAGGGGAGGTTCCACCCCCTGCCTATGGTACCATGCCAGTGGCACCGTCGTCATGCAGCAAACTAGTGGTTGCATGAGTACACAAGCAATACATCATAACTAGTATGTATTGCAGCTCGAGCTCCCTGTGTCATGCTTATCAATATGTCAACATTGTTGACTACAGACCTGCCTTAAGTCCAGGGAGAAGTTGTGGAATTTAACACTAGTACTGCCCTGCCCTCCACAATTAATTGCCAACACTGTACCTCTGCTGAAGGGGTCCCAGGTGAACTCCCTGTATCATGCTTATCCATTTGAAGTTGTCAATTGAATTACAGATATCCAGTAGCCTCATTCCCAGGCTCCACCCAGCTTTTCGTCGCTTGCAGTACGGAAACGCGGAGAGGGCCTGGTTTCTTTCCTCACGTGAGCATAACGTAATTGAGAAATGGCAAGATTTCGAAATGAACTAGAGGTGTTCATAGAAAACATAGCCCGCGCTGAATGTCTACAGGCCAGGATGCATGCAGTGCTGCTACAATTGACGTGACACCTCTGCCGATGCGCATCGAACAGGGCGGCTATCGCGTATACTGTGTTCGTGTATGGCCATATCCAAGGTGTGGGAGTGACCACTTACCGCATATTATATTGAGAAGCTGGAGAGGTGGGGCCAAATGTTACGAATAATACTGGAAAAAACAGCCGAAACTATAGCCATGATGTCTGTGAAGTACATAGATCGTGAAAAAACACTGTTTCCTAGCGGTCATCTTGAAGCATGAAGTTTCCAAATCCACTGTGTGTCCTGTTCTTGATGGGATTCTGAGGTCATGAAGAGGTGGAGCCAATGTTATGAATAGTTATGAAAAGTAGGAAATAGCCGAAATACAGCGAAACGGAGCGCCTTGACTTCAGTCAGGTACACATAGAGCGGTTTTTTGCTATTTGCTATTGTTTGACTCCATTTCGATGGTTTATGAGGGTCTATGTGGGGAGATTTCAATTTTTTTCGCCTGACTGACAGACAGACAGACAGACAGACAGACAGACAGACAGACAGACAGACAGACAGACGACTGACAGACAAAACCGATTGCTTAACCCCGCTTTGCGCATGCGCACGTGGGGTAAAAAGCAAATAATTCACCCAACTACACATTCAATACTTGGTGTGTATGACAGTTACCCCCCGCTAGCTTGTTACACGTGGTATGTTAACTGCTACCTTAGCTCTTCTTGCTGTTCTGAGCCCCAGTGCGCCCATGTCATCGAACCGGTTCTACCATCTGTTCTATCCCAACATCACTCACGTGAGGAAAGGTACCGGGCCCTCTCCTGCATTTCCATACTGCAAGCTACGAAAAGCTAAGCGGGGCCTGGGAACAGGCTAGACATCCAGGAAGAGTATGGAGAAGTTGTGGAATTAAACACTAGCAGTGCTGCCGTCCCCTCGCTTCCCCTCCCCTCAGTCCTAGTCGATTTACTGCCAACACTGTACCTCCCACTGACTGCTGAAAGGGAGGGGGGGGGGGGGGGGGGGGGGGTCCCAAGGGAACTCCCTGTGTCATGCTTATCCAATCTAATTATGTTGACCAAAATGTGGGTGAGATATAGGCAAGCTGAAGCTGAACCGAGACCTGAACTTCTGTCAAACCATCTGTATTTCCGGCAAGAGTGATCAGAGAACGTGGTAATGTTCTCTATTTATGCATGGCCAAGGAAATTTTGAAATACCATACTGATGCACCAGCAGGAAAACAGCCAAAGAAGCTAGCTACTACACCCCAAACCAAGCATGCAGACAGAATGATACTGCCTAGCAGTTCACAAAAACGCTCGCAAACATACCTCGAGAGTACATGGGAGTAGAGAAACAAGTCGCTGAAAAATTCAGATTTCATCTTCTTCTTCTTTCTCATTGACTAGCATAGCTGGCCAACAAAAGCATTTCCTGAGCTAGTTCACTCACAGAACAACATTGCTTTCGTCGTCGTAGCTCCTTTCGGCCCTTTTGACTACATACTGGCAAGAACAGCACTTCTGGCTAGCTACGATTCTGTGAATTGCTAGCACGAAGCCATTTTGATGCAACCAGAGGTCACGCGTGCCAAATACGCATGCACAGTTCACATGCAAACGCACGTTGCATTCTTTTTGCTGGTGATGGTTGCATTTCGGGCGCTTGCTGATCAGCTGAATCCTTGTGAATCCATCATCTGGTGCCTTACTACCGCTGCGAGGAATTTTTCTACCAACCTGTTCTTGCCAAGATCTATCGTGATTATGCCATCATGGAGGCGTGGCTTTCTTTTGTGACGTAACTACAGTGCAGAACATGCTGACCAGAAATGTGAGCGAGGCTAGAGTTTTGGAATACTAATATTATTAGTGGAAATACATCAAAGCCTGCTCAGTGCCCAGCAGAAGGTCCACGTCCATCAAGAGGAACGAGGCTAACATGGCAATTAATAAAATCTGACATCAGGCCCAGTACCCCCGTACCCTTACGGTGACGTATGTAACATGACTACGAAGTTACGCATTTCATGCGCTCGAAAAAGTGCACAAACTAGAGGCAAAAAATTTTCTCCCAAAAATTAAAGGATTTAGTGATGGCCTGTCACATTCGGAATTATTCAACCTCTCCAAAAGGCTAAGAAACAAGCCATTAACCAGCCTCAGTCCCATCCCATCCCTAAATCTACATTTTTCAATGGGATGGGACTGAGCCCGGTTAATGGGGTTATTGCTAGAACAACACAAATCAGAAAGGCATTTCATCTATTGCTGAGTGAGCTTGGAAAATTGGAACTTTGCTACTCTGGCTAATGTATCTAATGCAGTTTAGGTAAACCCCATTACTGTGTCAATGGGGAGCTGTTGAACCTTGGAGTATCTGCTGTTTAGTTACATGAGAGAGTTCAGGCATGCCCTTGGGAGTCTGTAAACACTAGAGTGGACTGCTGGACTGGTCCATTTTGCATACAAATACCAGGCTCTACTGTGATGACTGGCTATTTACTCACTAAATTACTAGCTCATACGTAGCTGAATACGTGGGATGGATATATAGCCCTTATTATTGCTTACGCATTACTCTTGATGCCGATGTTCACAGCCAGAATGCTTGAATGTTCAATAGCACCCCATTGAACACACACTATGATCTGGTCACCAAAACAGCATTACGTAGATCCATATATATAGAGACTGTTAGGTGGTTGAAAAGGCCTTGGCTAAAGAATAATTTTTACCGCATGTAGCATCCATGCAGCACAGTTCCTCTGATCCCATCAGATTGTAGCTCAGTCTGTGAGGCTTGCACACATAGCTCGTCCACTTAAGGTAACTTCACTGTCTCCCACCACCCCCTCAAACAGTTGGGATGCTGCGAGTGGTAACTAGTCGATATCATCGATTCCACTGTTTGGCATGGGCAGCTTACCGTCTTCCTCCTGGCAATTCCTCCCACCAATGTGGAGGGACAACCTAACAAAGGACTGGTATTGGTATATGCTGTGAGTGCTTAACTACCCACAAAGTCATAAAGTTTACTCCCATATAGTTAAGGGGCTTCCTGTGGACCCCTGTAGCTAACATACACCTACCAACCCAGAGGTAGGCTAGCCTCATTCCCAGGCCCCTGCCCAGCTTTTCGTCGCTTGCAACCGAAAAACAGCACGGGCCTGGGAATGAGGCTAGGGGTAGGTCTGGGCAACACCCAGTAGCATGCCTAGGAAGGGGAGATTCATGGATCTGCTTAGGATGGCTGAAATTACCTGTGGGAACACAGCAACGCCTGGACAGCAACAGAAATTAGGGTATGTTTAAGTGTTCTAGAGACAGAGAGAAAGAACTTGGGCCCTAACTGAGAGGCATAACTACTGTAAGCAGGTTTAGTATAGGTTATTGCACTCAAGCAGGTTTCTTAGCTCTTAGAGTCCTGACGGATGCACCTATCACTGAGGGCAAAGCCAGAGAGGTGATCCCGAAGGTTGGTAAATGGTTGAAGAGGTGTCTGTTAGATTTTAGAGACCTCATTAAGTTCAAACGATCAAAGCACATTATGCATACCATGGTCTAATTATTCATAAGCCTTGCCGAAATAATTAGAAGCAGGAGCGCATAATGACGTTCCGCTCTTATGCACTCCTGTTGAAGTAAAATCCATACTAAAATGCAAAAGTGCCAATAAGTGCTACCCCATGGTCGGTTATTCTTTAGCAGCGCAATCAAGGTTCCAGTCTCAAGAGCGAGTGCCGGTATAGGCCTAGTTGTTGTCTTTCCTCCTGATCCAGACTGTAACACTCCATACTTTCGAGTAGCAGCTGCTCTGGAATTTGCTGTATAAAACATGTATATGGCATGTCTATCGCGATCCATCTCGGGGAGCTCCTGTGCATTGGCAACAGCTTTGGAATAAATCTGTGAGCTAGTTTTCACTGCTAGGGGCTTTAACCCTTTACCAACCAATGGCACTATATGCCGTCATGAGACTTTCAGCTTCATCATGTGACTTCCAGCAATGTCCTTTGGAGATAGGCTCTGCGTGAACAGAAAGGGTAGGACAGGGGGAGGTGGGTGGGTGCACCTAAAGGGTGCAACCAGCATGGCCGCGTCTGGGCTTAGCCATGAATAGTCCTTGGTTGGAGTCGAGTGGGGTTTGAAGTGTAAATGGGCCTAGAAAACAGTGCTCTCACCTCAAATTCCATTGTTCAAGACTGATTTTTCTGCTAGAGCGAGTCACCGTTGCCAGAGCAGCTTGATCACGTACTCAGTAATGGGTGTGTGGTTAGAGTCACAAATCTAGAAAGCATGGCTGTGTGCAGTTCTGTGTGGAGTTTTGAGCATGAAAACCAATGGAACCTTATCTAGGGTATGTTTAAGTAGATTACAAGCTATGAAACTGACCTCCAATGTCAGTAAAGAGTTAAACAGCACCGATCTCACCTATCTCTCTCGTTGGCTGACTTATATAAGCCATCTCTTTCAGACAGGATGGCAAGTTGCTCAAAATGTGTAACAATTAGAAATTGAATATGAATTCCCCTGCCAAAATTAGAGACTACAATTTTGTCCCATTTGCGTGAAGGGGTGATGAATGATTAGGGATGCCGAATTTTCAGAAGATGTACACAGTAATGTTTAGACTCTACTCCATTCCATATTCAACCTGCAGTAGTCCACCTACATGGCCACCATGACCTTTAGACTATGGTATACTCTATTCCAGATTCCCTGTGTGATAGTCACTTTTAGACTATGAAGGAGTACATACAGTACTCCATTCCATATTCCACATAATCGCCTGCATGACCATGACTTTTTAGATTATGGTATACGCACTCCATTATATTCCACATACAGTATACACCTGTAAAACCATGACCTTTAGACTATGGTATGCTGTGATTTACAGTGTCTAAAATAATTATAAATACCCGTGTGTACTACAAAAGAAAGGAACTAATAGAAGGCATCTCAGAAGTTTCTAGAAACCATTTGTGATCTTGGTCCTTGTGTCCAACATCCCTCAATGCAATGTACAAGGGTAAGTTCTTGCTCAAGTTCTATCACCAGCCTGTATGCCCACACATTAGTGTACATAGCACCTCCCCCTAGTAGTAATATCATCAAGCTTGTCAGCTAAGGAGGGGAGGTCCCAGGGGAACTCCCTGTGACACACCGTTCAAGATCTAGGGGGAGGTCCCAGGGGAACTCCCTGTGACTTGCTAAGGCAATATCTAGGGGCAGGTCCCTGGGGAACTCCCTGTGACACACTGTTCAATATCTAGGGGGAGGTCCCAGGGGAACTCCCTGTGACTTGCTGAGGCAATATCTAGGGGCAGGTCCCTGGGGAACTCCCTGTGACACACTGTTCAATATCTAGGGGGAGGTCCCAGGGGAACTCCCTATGACTTGCTGGGGCAATATCTAGGGGGAGGTCCCAGGGGAACTCCCTGTGACATGCTAGGCAGGATCTAATTTGGAGAGGGGAGGTCCCAGGGGAACTCTCTGTGACTGCAGGCAGAATCTAGTATGTTGACTTCAGACATGCCTTAAGGCACCCTGAGCTTGTATTTGCAGATGTTTGCAGCCAGAAGTCACCTAATATCCATATTGTGGAGACCATGCATTAGGTGGTTGGATAAGCTCTTGGCTAATCGGGGCGAGCCTGAGCAAGCCCCATAGTAGTGAGTAGTGTAGCGGAGATGGTGTCTGTCCTCGTGCGGTTGCACGTACGTAAGTCAAATAGATTCATACCTGTTTATCATTTCACTTGTATTCGCTTATAAAGAACATTGCACACACCTTCTTTTCACACCACGTGTTACATTCAATATGGCAGTAGTGATTCCACGCAAGAGAGAGACGTCGTCGAAGAAACGAACGACAGCGTCAAGCGAGAGCCAAAGAAACAGCTGAAGAGCGGGAAGCAAGGTTGGCCAGGCGGAGAGAACAAGATAGAGCAAGGAAGGCTGAGGCACTGAGTCAACTGAAAAGCGGGAACGCTGGCTAGGCTGAGAGAACATAATAGAGCAAGGATGGCACAGGCGCACAGTCAAAAAACAGCTGAACAATGTGAAGATCGGCTTACTCAACGAAGACAACAAGACAGAGCAAGGAGGGCACCGCCAGGAGTCTAGAAACAGTTGAACAACGTGAAGATATGCATGCTTACATTAAGCTTGCTCAGGCTCGCCCCACAATGCTCAGCATCCACTAGTAGTGCACAAAGCCAAACAGGACACTAGGACCTTCATAGGTGGCAAAAACAGCTGTCTGTACCGTAGAGTATGTATTAAGCATCCATGGTTTGGGGACAGGAGGATGGGCGCTAGATACATACTCAGACTGTGGTAAGCTCAATGAATGGCTATGAATATATAAGTCAATTTTTCACGTAAGGAAATTGATCGCGCGTCTTTGCAAAGTAACACTCCACAGAGAAAGCATGCCGTAGTTCATACTTCGCTGTAAATCGGCCTTTTTGAAAGCACAACCTAACCCAAAGGTTAAGCTAAGTTAGAAATCCTGCTCAAGACTTTCGTGATGGGTGGGCCCTTACTACACTGCTTTTAAACCCTGCACAGTAACTTTCACATGAAGATGGGGGTAGGTGCTTGATACGTGGTGGGCGCTTGATACATACTCTTATGGTATACCTGAAAGAAGTCAAGGCATTCTTTCTACCTTTATTTTCAGCATTTTCCTTTACTGTCATAGTGTGGACAGAGGACAGCCTGATGTTGAGTTGACCACTCAGTCTCTCCGTGGTCTGTGGCTCCAGTTGGTAGTGTTGCTTGCAGTTTTCTGCCACTCCTCAAAACGTCCACCCTACGTCCAGGTATGTTTGTCATTGCATGTAATGAGTTTTACCAGACCACTTCCCCTGTGATAGAACTGCTAACGCTGGGGTGAGAGGGCCTAGGTACGAGGCCAAGTTGTGACTATATATGTACCACCTTTCATGTCCCTCCAAGTCACCTCATACTTCACTTTAGCAATTGATTCAGCACAGTTGCCAAGCAATGAACTGCCTACATAGGAGATTTGCCCATTCAAGTGGTGCCTTTGAAACACCCACACACTACAAAGACATCTTATTGCACAAAGTCGTACGAGATGAAAGCAAAGCAAGGTTTAAGTTTCATAATGCACAATCGTTGAGCTAATGTACCACAAGTCTTGTGCAATATATTCCGTAGTAATACATTGTATAACAAGTGAGTCTTTAAAACACTTGATGCGTCTCGGCACGACTTGGTATCAGCTACAATCATGCAGAGGACATGGCAGTTGTTTAACTCTTGATGACTGCAAATCCTGTTAGCTATGAGACTTTCAGCTGAAGTCAGCGTCAGTATCCTTGGAGGTTCTGTGTGAGCAAGGGGTGGGTCAGGGTGCATGAGTGGGAATGCTCACCCAAAGGGTGAAAGCAGTATGGTCGTGTCTGGGCTTGATGTTTAGTCAGAGCCAATTGGGCCGTTTTAATTCACAAATGGACCTAGAGAACACCTTGGCCAATTCTTTCAGCAATTATCTAGCTAGTTAGCTAGAGCTGAGTGTGTAGTTAGTATATACGCACTTCATGCAGCACACTGTGTATGGATGAGTGAGTATTCATTGTCCTGATTTACAAGCCACAGTCTTGGTGAGTGGATTCATGAGCAGCAAAGCAAAACCCATAATCACTTTTTGAGATCTACTTGCAGGCTATAAATACGTTTGACATCCTATTAAGGTAGGAAGCATGACATCAGCGAAATCGCGCAATTTTGCTCATGAATAATTAATGAGATGATGTCGCTCACATACAGTTATAGAATTATTGATGTGTTTACGTTTTCCCATGGCGGCAACTGGAATAAACAAGGGGGGGCTTCTCTCTTTGATGCGGCTAGCGGTCCTTTCAAGTTTCAAATCGGTACTCTGATGTGGCCGTGTGGTACTTTGAAGATTTGTTACACTCCTGGTAGGGGAAAATTGTGCCGCGTAAATTACACTCCTGGTAGGGGAAAAATTGTGCCGCATAAATAATTAAATAATAAATAACTCGTTTGAGAGATAGGAATGGCCTACAAAGATTCTGACTACACGTCGTGATCATTACCATGCAGCAACCCAACCGCACAATTTTGGTGCTGAAACTCACCATGGTGGTGGAGATACAAGCACTTTTGTCGTGTCGTCGGCCTCCATTGGTCAAAAAAAAAAAAGGCTCGAAGTTCGTTGCCAGTACAGCTGTTACGAAGGCCCCACAAAGATTCTGACCACAAGGCCGTGATTGCTGTCGTTCACTGACGCTCACATGCCGAAACTCACCGTGCTGGCAAAGTTGTGAGCGCTGTAATAAGTTATTGTCTTCCCTTTGGACGCCATTGCCGACTCCATCCACCAAACGTGGTCCTCACGTGACATTTGTGTTAATTCTCGATCTCTGCAACGCGTAGCTTGCGCGACCAATGCGGTTGCCGGTTGCATCGCGGCTACCAGGAGTGCGGTTGCCCCTCGTAATTAACCTAATGTAAATAAATAATTAACGTTTGACTACTTAGGAATGGCCTGCAAAGGTTCTAACTACACCGTCGTGATCGCTATCGTGCACTGTCCTCACTGTACAATTTTGGTGCTGAAACTCACCTTGGTGGTGGAGATATGAGCGCTTTTCTCTCGCCGTTGGCCGCCATTGCTCGAGCGCTCCATCGACTTCCGGTGGCAGTACCGTTCTTAGGAAAGGCACACGAACATTCTGACCACACGGCCGTGATCGCTGTCGTTCACTGACGCTTACATGCCGAAACTCACCGTGCTGGCTAAGTTGTGAGTGCTGTAATAATGTCTTGTCTTCCTTTTGGTCGCCATTGCTCGCGATCGACTGAGCATGTTGCCACGTGGCATGTGCGTTAGTTAATTGGAACGAATTGCAATACTTAGCTTGCGCTACAGCGAGTCGCAACCAGGGTTGCAACGCAGCTATGAATGGTTTTATTCGGTACTTGAGAGCACTCTAAGGGTGATCTTCCCTATATATAGCTATCATGGTACTCACGTGATGTGTGATAATTGGAACGAACTGTCACACTTAGCTTGTGCTACAGTTTAACCATGGCTACCAGGAGTGCGGTTGCCCCTCGTTACAAGATATTTTTTTTTTGATTTTTTTTTTAAGAAAGGAGCTATTCTAGCTTATTGAATGTAGCGATGGACTATCTGAGTGTGAATAGCTAGGTCGAGTGAGCAGAATGTTTGTGGGGCTGCTGAAGTGGCCGAAGAACAGCCTGGAAAGTGAACAGCATCCGACAGCTCCCTGGCCAAGGTACTCTAGAGAGTTGACCTTTCGGCATTACAGGCCCCGCCCATTTTCGTGTTAGGGCGAATTTGGCTGGTTTGGTAGCTGGACTGGGCTGGTGAGAGGGAGTAGATGTGTGGCCAAAACTCTGTAACCGAGAGGTGAACGTGGAAAAGCATCCCTAGTTTTGCAGGGGGTAGGTTGACCTTTTGAAGGGTGCCCTTGGCTTGAGTTGGTTTTAGTTGGTGTGCATGGAGTTTTTTTTGAAAGCCTAGGGTAGCCAAACCTCTGTTTTTGAGGGCGGCAGTGAGTTTTGGGCTGTAGCCTGCAAGTGAGGAGAGCAGGTGGTAAATCCATCTGTAGTTTTTTGGCCTGTTTTGTGTGTGTATTGATGATGGGGTCAGAGTGTGGGTGGGGCCTTGGAGAGGGTCCAAATTTTCAGTTTCGTAGAGGGCCTTTAAATTGAGTTTTAGGGCATTTTCAAGCAGAGGGAGCAGTTTGATGCAAAGTATTGCTGAATTAAACTTGTGTACGCTTTGATGCTGCCCATTTATCCATCAACTTGGTTTTGGAGATCGCTGTGCCCATGTTTCCTACCTTAAAGCAGGTTGCTGCACTTGTGCGGGCGCATTGCGAAAAGCGACGTACGTACCACTTACGTACGTACGTACCTACGCATTCAGCACTGCATGTGTCTCGGCACTTCAGTGCCGAGACAAAAAAAATAACAACCACTGTTTCCATAGCAACAGCTTATATGTTCAGAGTTGCCTAATAGGCCACATGTGCTCATGAATGACATTATCACAAACATAATGTGAGCATAATAAACGTTCTTAAAAGCATAGTTAAGAGCATTTCATAATGGGAATGGGAACATTTTTGAGCATAATTCACCAAGGCCTATGGGCCCTCGCCAAGTCATTCCCCTTCCTTCCCCCCCCCCCCCCCCCCCCCCCATTCCTGCTAGCTTCCTCTCTTAGTGCTCTCTTTCTCTTCCCTTCGCCCTCACCTGTCAAACAGAGTTGAAGCTCTTGTTAATAACCACCTCCCTCAATTCATACTCCGTCCTCACCTCCTCACTAAGGTCACACAGTGCTTCCTGAGGAGAAGGGGGGAGAAAGGTACTTTTCAGCAGGGTCGATTGCAAGAGTCGAATTACATCTGCAGTACAATATCTCTATAAAGTGTACAATAAATTATTAGTTCATGCAAATTCCTGATTGTCCATCAGCCAGATACTAAGGACTAGGATCTCACCATGTGGATCAGTGACAGTCTTGTTCTTCTCCCTCTAGCTGCTCCTGGAGGTAGTTCCATGGCCTCAAGACTTGTTCCTCTTCAGGTCGGCTGTGTTACTCTGGGCTGACAGCCTGGGAGAGAGAGGAAGCAAGAAAGAAGAGTGGAGGAGGGTAAACACTATAATGTCTTCACTATACTCTGGTCAATTTGTACATGTAAAATGATAATTGCCGAGCACCTTAATTTGCAACTGATCTGTGCATGTAGGCCATGATCTCAGATAGGGTTTGTATGTATAGTGGCATTAGTTGGTCATTCTGAATGTTAAAATTAACGCACATGCGATGCTATATACATCCTGGTCTACATGATTGGACACTGCGATGCATGCAATAGTACGTCACTCAGACAGTGCACAGAGCGTACTCACGCACGCTTACAACATGCACTCCTATTTATACCACTAAGTTGGAGCTTCAAAAATGATTATGGGTTTCATGGCTGCTTCATGAATATAGTTACCAGGTGGCTAAACACCAGTAAATGTCTACTGGTCAGTAAAATGATCAGGACTATGTTAAATGATCAGAAATGATCAGGACTAAGTTAAACGATCAGGACTACGCTAAACAATCAGGACAACGCATGAAGGCAGTGCATGGCAAGCACTATAGCTCGCTTTTGCATGCACGAGGCATTCTCTGTGCGTATACATATTCCTAGTAGTATTCTCACAGCATAAAATAGCAGGTTGTTTGAGTTTTGTCATGGCTGATCATGGTGACGGTGGAGCTGAACAAGGTGGAAGGCCCTTGTGTGCTAGAAGCTATCTGTATTGTCCAGGTGCATTTCTCAGAACAGGGTAGCACCTCAATTAAGGTGTAATTTTAAAGTGCACGATTCGAGTCAAGAGCGACCCACAAAGGAAGCAAGGTCTTACTGATAACATTCAGTACAGGAGCAAGAGTGAACTGTTTGAACTGAAATGCAGTGTGTGGTGCAGTGTGTGCAAAGTGAGTATTGAAATGCAGTGTGTACAATGAAGTGAGTACCAGATGAAAGCATGATAGGCTGTTGGGGTGCATGCATTCAAGTTACCTTTCTGGTATTACACAGCAATGTTTGATGTGCATCTGACTTAAGATTCCAACTGTGACAATTACTAATCGATGATGGAAAAATTGTTGATGTGCTTCAAGACGTACCATAGTCGCTCGCTATTAGGTTCATGTGCCTATATCTCCACAGGAAAAAAAGAAATATGTGCGTAATAACGAGATGCACTTAATTGAAGACAAGCATGATGCTATTCACTACAATGGTAAGATACCAGGCTGTAGTCCAGCATGGCCTGGGAACGAGGATAGTCCAGTCGAGTCCCTTGTGATATCAAACAGAGCAGAAACCTGCACTAAAATGAACAGAGTGTATTCATGGACTCCATACACCTATCTCATCTAAGATCCATACTGAGATGGACGTTCTTTGGTAAGTACACATGCTAGGGTCTGCGATTCTCGTGTGCTTGAATCGCTAACTGTGGTGGACTGTACTGACTTTTAGTAAGACAGAGCTGGACATGCACAGAAGAGGAGAATACTCTGCGCACTTAAGGACAGCACAAGCCATGACCATAATCCACTGACACCATAGTACATGTTTGTCAGTGTATATCAGTATCATTCTGGCCACACCCCTCCCTCACGTGAGACAAGGGATCCAGTTTGTCCCACAAATTAAGGTTGCTTCTGGACTTGGAAAGAAAACGTCCTTGAGAGTGAAAACTTTAACACTCTATTGCGTGGGATTTTTCTTACCTCACATACGCTAATCGGTGCTTATTCTTCTCCTCACCCCGCCCACAAGGAGGTCAGTTTCTGAACTGCCATGGGGCATTTTCAACAATTCCACACACTACCAGTAGATCAATAGGCAAGGATGCACTCTCAAACCCACAGCCAATCGCCGGACATGCTAGCTGTTAACGTTTGCTCCGGCGTTGGTCACTACTGCTATATATTCTCCCCATCTTACACTGTTCTGCATTACCAAATATATGTAAATTATATAGTCTGTTTTGCACCTGCATGAAATCAAACTTCTTGTGATCACGTGTGACTTGTATGTGACTGCTCGTGCACACTAATCACTTGCACGCCTTGTAATGCTATTCCTTGTCGTAGTCTCATAGCCAGTCTGTTATTTGTCGAAAGGGACCACTGAATCGCAGGTTATTTTGTTGAAAACTGAAACGCTAGCCTAGTTACCGTTGCTATACTCTAAATCTGGGAACTACGTGATTTAGAAACCTTTGGGCCCTTAGTAGCGGCTCAATTAGCTCTGCAAGGCTTGCAGAAACAGCTCGTCCACTTCAGGTAACTTCACTGCCCTAACGGGTCAACATCATTGACTGCACTGTTTGACAGGGGGCAACTTATAGTCTTGCTTCCTAGCAGTTTCTCCCAGTCAATGTGAAGCTCTGGAGGCACAACCTTGTCTGTACCTAGATCACAAAGGACTTGCCTCATTATTATGACGCAAATCCTCTAAGAAACTTCCTGTGAGTGTCTAAGACCCATACTATAGTGAAGGTAGCCTCATTCCCAGGCCTGTACCGTTCTTTCTGTTCTTCGGTTTGCGTTGCCGCTCTTCCGCATCCGTCAACGCAAACCCAAAAAACGGGATAGGCCTGGGAACGAGAAGGGGCCTCCTGTACATATATTATACAGAACAATAGTACATAAAACTGACAGATAGTAGATAGTACATGAAACAGACCCCCAGAAGTTTTGATTCTCATCTACATACATACCCCAGGGCAGGAAGGGGGGGGGTCCCAGGGGAACTCCCAGTGTGGTGCTCAGTATGGCTATGTTGAAGTTTTCACTACAGACATGCCTTATAAGGCACTGAGCAAACACCCAGACACTACATGTTGTACAAATACATTTTGTGTGTTTGTGTCAGGCCCGTAGGAAGCAATTTTAGTTTGGTCAGGTGGAGAGCGGTTTGAGCAATGAAAATTGTGACGTCACAAATGGCGCACGCAGCGTGCCAACCAAGAAGTGGAGCAATCTCGCGAAGCACGTCACATAGGGGGATTTTGAATTTTAGACCTTCTGAGATCGTTTCTGGTGCAATCTTGGGATGAAATTGCAAGATTCAACAACTTGCTAGCCAGACTGAGCATATTATTGGTCCGGCGGCTGCCGCACCTGCCGCATCTACTCCTACGGCCCTGTGTGTGATTGTTACTGCACATTTTCATATATATGTCAGCAATTGATCGTTACTCAATTACTCCTGTTCTCCAGTTTCAGAATATGGTGAAATAAGATTGGTTCATGTAGGTACATCACTATGCTGCTAGCTATGGGATTGAGTATTAGCAATACTATTTCAACATCCATGGAGTTGATGGAGTTGACAGACCATCCCTCCCCCCTCCCAGATAACGCCAATTTGTCTCCTCCAAGCATAATACAAGGTCCGATTAGTTGACACCCCTGCCCTTCCAATCAACGACAGCAACTGCGGTCATTTCCAACCACTGATACATTTGTGGACCAATTTAAGCAGTGTTGCTAGTTGATAGTGCTGAAGGCTCTGTTTGAAAAGCGAAATGTGTGAAGAAATTCACCTGTTCCACCCCTCTAAGCTCATTGGCTGTACCAGGTACGTACATATGCGTGCCTCAATTAGTCCTGCCAAGTTTGTAAGGGTGTTCATTAACTAAAAGTAGTGTACGCTATAACAACAGAAATTAGAAAGGCTATTGCTGAGGAGCTGGTGGGAACTGTGCTACTCTGGCTAATAATTATGTAAGGTTAACCCTAGCCTCATTCCCAGGCTTTTACCCAGCTTTATATCGCATGTCTTTTGTATAGTATGCAACAAAAAGCTGGGGAGGAGCCTGGGAACGAGGCTAGTTAACCCAGTACTGAATCAATGGGGGGGGGGGGGGGGGGGGGGGGGGGGGGGGCTTTGAACTTGCAGTATCTGTCTTTTGAACTGCTCAAGAGTATCAAGTTTGCTTCCAATGAAATTGAGCTATCATGTCATTAATGAAGCTAGGGTTCTTGTTATTGTACTCAGTGCATGAGAGAGTTCATGCATGGGTCTGGGGGAGTCTGTAGGAGTGGACTACTGGACTGGACCATTGATTGTACATAACCCAAGTAGACATGTTTTGATTCATAAAGTCTTCATCTACATACCCCAGGGCAGCAAGGGGAGGTCCCAGGGGAAGTCCCCCCAGTGGCAGCTTCTGGAACTGCCATTAGATTGTAATTTAAAAGCGCCAGATATCCAACACTGAATATTTCTTGAATTCCTGCTCCTCTAGACAACTGCTTTGCTTAAATTCCTGACAATCCCACTGTTGAGTTCCAGTTAGTTGAATTTCACGTTTTTGTAGAATTTGCAGTTTTGTTGAATTTCCAGTTCTACTACCACCACACATGTATACAGCCCCGCCCCCTGGCCACTGTGACATCATGAGGCTTGGGTGGTTGCATAGCACACCTTTACCACTCAAAATAGATTTCTGATAGGCTAGGGATGCCTGCAGTACCTAATCACAACAGGCAAAGCAGCTGTCCAGAAGAGCAAGAATTCAATTCTTCTGTCCCTCTCTCTCCACTGACTCCACAAATCTGCAGTTTCTGTACGCTCATTCTGGATTCCTGTACAGGGATGTGCTCAGAAGGGAGACCTTGCTAGTGAAGGGAGGAACTCCCAGTGTCATGGTCTGTAGGGTCTGGTATGTTGAAGTTATTCAAACACCCACACACTGTGATACAATTACATCTTATTGCATCAAGCTGTATACAAGATGAGTGTGGCTTAAGTTTCTATTGCACATGGAGCTAATGTACCACAACTCTCATGCACCACGGCATTTATTGCACTCGGTGAGGAGTCTCTAGGCAAATACAGCACATACCCAGTTTTACTTCGTGCAGTATGCCCTTCAATGCGGCCACGTGGGCAATACATTCTGTAGCGCACTTGGTGATAGCAAACCACTGTTTCCATAGCAACCATAGTGGAATACATTGACATATGCACCAGCATCCTGTATGAGTAGGCTGATCACTTTTAGCTTGTGGATAGTGCTTTTTGGTTTCATCTTGATTGTGAGCATGTCCCAGAAATTTCCTGTACTCTGGCATTCAATTTGAGTGCTAGCCCTAATTAATTACCTTAATTAGTTATTCAGTATTCATAACCTTAAGACATCTGCCTGTCAGATTCTGTGACAGTTATGCTTATAGTTTGAACGTGCTATTTATTGCCTTTGTAGAGGTTGAATCTTGGACACCTGTGACCCATGCAAGCAGCAAAAGGGAAGAACCTGAGTATCACTAGCTGGAATTCTGTCAGTGATTGCATGTGTAAGTCATTACTAAATTTGAGCATGAACACATCACTATTTTCATTGGGTTCGTAATCCGACTTCGTACGAGGGAAGAAACTGAGAACACTAGCTGGAATTTGGTCAGTGATTGCATGTGATCAGCGCATCTTTTGATGTCACTTTTGGCAATGTCTTTTCCTTTGGGGTCTGCATGAGCAGAAAGGGTGGGACAGGGCAAGGTGGAGGGGTGGGGGATGCAAACAGCATGGCTGTGTCAGAGATCCAAGAATTTAATTAAACTCGGCTAAACATCCTTTTGACGGGTGCCTTAGTTGCTGGGACGGCAAGGAACTCTGTTGTCAATTGCTAAACTATTGGGAAGTGTGCTAGCTATACATTCACCAACATGCATCTAGCTTTGATTACTTACCAACTACATTGTTCCACAGTCCAATAATGCAATTACAAATGATTACAAAGAAATCCCCAGCAAGTAGAAAGGGAGCACTTATGCTGTGAGCTGTTCAATGCACATCAAATAGCATTTTGGCCTACCGGTACCGCACACAATAAGTTTGAGGTGTGGTTTCATTTGGATAGTGTAAACTTTTGGTTTTATTACCATTACAACACAATCGGTCTGAATGCATGTGACTAGTATACGTCGGACGGACTGGACATCTCTGTGAAACTGAAGATGCTCTGCACTGGAGTGAGATGCTAGACTGGGAAAATTCTGGAGTTGTGAACGGAGAAATGGAAGTGGATTCTGAGCTCTGTCAGATTTGGAGATCAATTGCTAATACAGTACGTCTGCTGCACGGTGGCTCTGTTGCACATTGACGTTGTAGAATTGGATGACGACTCGTGTGACGGCGGATGATTCTGGAGGCTCACATCGGGCAGAGGATACATGTTGGATGGACGTCTCTGTGAAACCAGAAGACGCTCAGAACTGCATGGTGGTAACCACCCATCACAGCCTCTCAGAGTACACCTGCAGTTCATGGTTCTACTTCAAACACCACTATTCACTATACCTCCCTGGAGCATAATATTATTTGCTCGGAGATAACATTACAGTGAGGGGGGTCAGTAACTTGGTAGTAACTGTCATTGTCAGTGAATAATTAGCAGGAGTGGAAATATCTTCGAAGTCATTCATGCATAATATATACATTATGGGTGGTTGAAATGGATTCTCATACATTGTAGCATGTACCCACCCACATGCACTCCCTAAGGCTCCCCCCCCCTCCCCCAACCCCCATGCACCCTCCCTCCTCCAGCCCCCATGCACCCTCCGTCCTCCAGCCCCCATGCACGCCGCCCCGCCCCCCCCCCCCCCCCCCCAGGCTCTCCCCCCCCCAGGCTCCCCCCCCCCCCCAGGCTCCCCCCCCCAGGCTCCTTCCCCCCCCCCCCCCCCCCCCCCCCCCCCCAGGCTCCCCCCCTTGCGGTGAAGCTAAGGTAAGGTATAAGTGAGGGCTCACCTCATCTTAACCTTACCCGAGCTAAACCTAACCCGAATGACTTCGGCGCAACTGGACTCGCTTTATATACCCCGCAGAAGCCGGCCGGCAACGCGCGCGCCGGCAACGTTAATGCTCTAATTTGATTGGTTGTTTATATTTTGGCGGCAAAAATAGTGAGCGTTTCCGGTTCCGTCTCTGTCGTTTCTGTCTCTGTCGTTTGGCTAATGGCGTTGGCCTCCTCTGGTATGCCCTCTTCCATTGGCGCTCCCCCTGTTGCTGCCCTTGTCGTTGACTCCAAATTCTGTTCCGAAGGAATATATGATGGCGCCGAGACCCCATGCCGTTTTTTCTGGTTGCTTCTTGTTGGTTGTTCAAATTTTGGCGGGAAGTGGTGAGCTCTGTCGTTTGGCTAATGGCGTTGGCCTCCTCTGGTAGGCCCTCTTCCATTGGCCCTGGCCTCCCTGCCCTTGTAGTTGACTCCAAATGCTGTTCCGAAGGAATATGATGGCGCCGAGACCCCATGCCGTTTGTTCTGGTTGCTTCTTGTTGGTTGTTCAAATTTTGGCGGGAAGTCGTGAGCTCTGTCGTTTGGCTAATGGCGTTGGCCTCCTCTGGTAGGCCCTCTTCCGTTGGCCCTCCCTCTGTTGCTTCCTGTAGTCTACTGCTATGTCAGCTCTAGCTATAGCTAGCTGTCCACCCCTGTGAATTTGCTGCAAACCATATGTGTGTGACAGTGGAGACAGTAGTGAGTGACAGTGGAGACAGGAGACACAGCAGTGACAGTAGTGACAGGGGAGACAGTAGTGACAGTGGAGACAAGGGAGACAGCAGTGCCAGTGGAGACACTAGAAACAGTGGAGACAGCAGTGCCAGTGGAGACACTAGAAACAGTGGAGACAGCAGTGACAGTGCATTCATGGCTGCTCAGACAGTAGTGAGAGTGCAGACAAGGAAGACAGCAGTGCCCGTGCATGGAGACACTAGAGACAGTGCAGACAGCAGTGACAGTGGGGCAGTGCCTCAGACAGTGGAGACAGTAGTGACAGTGGAGACACTAGAAACAGTGGAGACACTAGAAACAGTGGAGACAGCAGAGACACTAGAAACAGTGGAGACAGCAGTGACCTTGTAGACAACTGTTGGTGTTGTAGGTTCAATCCAGATCATGGCGTCCTTAGTGGGATCAAGGAGAGGGCTTTGTGGTGCTTGTCATAATTATTATGTGCCAATTAACCACATTCCCAGGCTCTCCCGCCAACTATAAGTGCCGAAAAGCTGGGAGGATGCGGAACGAGGCTAGCAATTTAGCAGTCTTGTTTTGAGTAGATGAAAACACATTTTTGTCTATTCCTTCAATTGATGTCTTCCGAGGAACGTTTGATCTCCGTCTTTCCCACTCCCTCCCTCCAGAACACACCCTCCTAGGCCGATCAAAATGAAAGACCTCACAAAGAGACTGAAGACCGTGCTCAGCACTACTGCTCAGATGAAGGTACTTGACTACTTCTCTATATCCAGATATTGCTGGCTTTCTGCACACCCTCTCACTCTGGTACCGTGCTGGGTAGAGAGCTGTGTGTTGTCACAGCAGTGTAGATAATCCTTTACCCCCGTATGTGCCCAATAATTATTAGCCCGTTAAACACCCGAGAGTGCCTGTATACACCCAAGCTGGATTCTGGCTATTTATTGCTATAGCTATGTGATTCATACTGGCTAGTTATCTCATTTTTTATTAGCTTCTCTCATAACCACACGATAGATTCTGCGCATGCGCCTTGGGGGTATAGGGCTAATATGGGTAGTACCCATTGCTGCTCATTGCCAGAGTAGTTTGTACCTCGTCATAGCTTGTTTCCCGCTGCCAAGCAACCAAAACATGGTACATGGATCATGGATGTCCAGACTGGCAAAGTGTATGTGCACTTCACCTCAGTGGACCCATGGATTTGATGGTCATTGTGGGCCATGAAATCCAGAACTGTAACTACATGTTGCACTCCAAACTTGTAACAACTCACACAATGAGCTTGAGCATTACTGCCAAGAGCATTAGCCCAAGGCACTGAATGGGGGATCTATTCTCATTGTAAGTACATACGTATGCGCGTAGATACGTGTGTCATGTTGATAACACTTAGGAGGAATGTTGTGGGTTTCCTTCTGGCCAATTGAGTTGTATTTGCAGCGAGGGCTCAACGGTGTCCTTGAAACTCAGATCAGTGGATGAGCGTGGTGCCTCCAGGGCTTGCAGAGCTAGAGCAGCTACATATGGAGTCGAATAGTGAGTGCAGTCGACATCTGTGTATACCGCAACTTCACAATAGTCTCCATATAGCCAAAGGCTAGGGTACAGGTGAGCGGGGCCTTCAGGGCTTGCAGAGCTAGTGCAGCTACATGTGGAGTCGAACAGTGAGCTCAGCTCCACACTCTCAAACTCGCAGACTATAGGTTAGACTGCTGCAGCTAGCCTGGCTCATAGTTCCTGTGTTGTGCATACGTGTGTAGGCACGTACTTTCTGGTGTGATATTCTGTGGCCTGAGATTGTGCTGTGTTTATGCAGACACATTCTCATGACATACAACTGTTCCATGTTCTGCATGTGCACTCACTCAGGCTCGGCTTAGCTACTTTCTGCTTTGAATGCACATCTTTCCACATCTTTCCGTAGTCCCAACATGCACAATGGGCTGATCCACGAATTAACGATTGGTTGTCCTAGAGTATCATGGCCTGTGGGGTAAGCACTCCATGAACTGTACGGTCTGTGGTCTAGCTGTGTAGACTTCCCAGCCCTTGGAGCAAATTCAATTGTAATAGTACAAGGGACATATTCCTGTGAAAACAATTCAACAAAATTTAATGTTGGAATCCTTTGAAGTATGTGTGCTGATATTTACTATGGAATGGAATGTAATCCCAGTCCAAAATCTGTGCCGATTGTATCCCTAGGCTAAGCCTTGTTCCCAGGTCATCCCTGTTGTTCTGTTCCCATGGCTGTTATCCCCTCAACACACCCCAGTCTCATTCCCAAGTTCATTTCCAAATTCTTTTTCAGACTCATCCCGATCCTCATTCCTCAACACCTCATCCCCAGCCCCATTCCTATGCTGTTATCCCGGCCTCATTCCCAGGCTCTGCTAACACCACATCCCCAGCCTCGTTCCCAGGCTAATAACCCTTCCTAGGCTGTTCCCAGGCTGTTAAGACCTCAGAACACACCCCAGTATCATTCCCAGGTTCATATCCAAATTCTTTTTCAGGCTCATCCCAATCCTCATTCCTCAACACCTTGTCCCCAGCCCCATTCATACAGGCTGTTATCCCAGCCTCATTCCCAGGTGGTTAAAACCATGTCCCCCCAGCCTCGTTCCCAGGCTGTTTACACCACCTCCCCAACCTCCTTCCCAAGTTGTTCCCAGGCTGTTAAGAGCCTTGTTCCATCAGTCATATAGACCATGACTGACATAGGCAGAACAGTAAAAGTAAAAAACTTGAAAGCCACTTCGCTGAATGCCTCCTTCCATTCCCAGGAGGAACAGCTGCACATGGCTCTCATCAACTAGCTCCTCAAGAAACACCACATGGACCACGAGAAGTTGCAGATGGTGGCACTCAAGTTCGAGATGTTTATTCCAAGGCCTTGGGAGGACCAAGCCAGACCAACACCTAGGTTTGTAGACACTTGTAGCAGCTCTTGATCCCCACATGATCCACAGACTGGAACCTCGTTCCCAGGCCTTTTCATACTCTTGATGGCTTACATGCAGTTACCCAAGATTACTACAGATTACTGGAAATTACTAGAGATTACTGGAGACTACTACAGACTACACACCTCATTCCTCATTTCTAGCCCTGTCCACTTCATGATTTCCTACCGGGAGATGACTAGAGATTACTATAAACTACTAGGGATTACAGATGGACCAGCTGATGCCTTTCCCCTGCAGGCCATTTCCACCTTTTACTATACCATCAGAGAATACTAGAGATTACTAGATTTCTTACGTTTACCATTGCAGATGACTAGAGGTTACTCATAGTAGTTATGAGCTTTCCTGACAGAGCAGCTTTCCCTATGTTTCAGCAAATTTTCATGCCTACTTCTGCCACACAAAGTGCCACGAGTAGTTATACACAAATACTGGAAGTTCCCCTGAGACCTTCCTAAATACTGGAAGTTCCTTCCTAACCAACAGCTGGGCGTTCTCCTTTCTAAGATAATTATAATCCTGTCCTTAAAATTACTGAGCAGACACAATACAACAGTACACCAGCAACATTATACAGCACATGCTCACACACACACGAGAAGTCAGTTGAACTGAACTTTAGCAGATACTGTCACTACAGGTGGGAGGTAATAATACTGTTTTCGCTGAAGTTTGTATGTTTGCAATGTACATTGTAGGTACGAGAGCTCATGATCAGCCTCTTGTTCAGTGCATGGAAGCCGCAAGGATTGCCATCGATCTGCTCCTTCCTTCCATGTTTGTTGTGCTGTATATTCTCATATGACAGATCATCGATCCCTTCAGGTACGTTCAAGCAAAGTGGAGAATTGGACCTTGGGTAAGAGCACGACAATTATACATGCACATACATGTACCATGTGATCTGATAATTTGATAGTGGGTTCGGGCGTTTCCTGGCTGCACGTGCATGTAACCAAGTTGTGCTACCAGAAAACCAGGCACTGGACTCGCCCATCAATTACATGTAATTATTGGAGAACTTAATTGTTCCGAAGATAGGGTTGACATTGCCACATGCTATTCCCTTGCTGATGAACTCGGCACATCTATCATGCACATGCATTCTATTTCGATCATCCAGGTGTTGAGTGAATATGTCTCATACTCTCAAGTTGGCCCGAGAGGAAGCTGTCATGCTGGTTGACATCCCCCCAAAAGCCTCCTCTCCAGCTAGGAAACTCTCCTTAGGAAATACTGTTAGAACGTAGTTCAACCAACTATAGCCCAACTTGGGATCCATTTTACATGCATGCATGCATCTAAGACTGTATCCGGCAGACTACACGTTAGCCCATGCAACTTGGGATCTCAAAAACACTTCTGAAACTTTGGATACACACACATCAACAACACAGACACATGGTGACAAGTGACAATATCGGAAGCACAGGCTCATAATCTTGCAATGTCATTCAAGAAGCCCTCATCAAAACTTGAGGAGAGAGTCTGTAGCACATCCGTCAGCCCTAGTTCTGCTGCCAACTTCCTCCTCAATGGCAGGTTCTTGAGGTGCATGGTGAGCAACTTCTTCATGTTGGTTGTGGCATCAGGAGGACGTTCCCGGTCACGGAGAAACCTGGCAGGGGGAAACAGTAATTGACTAAAACGGGTTTTCCTCTGTAAAATTACACTCCTCTGGAGCTACATTCTAATATAGAGCGACTGACAGGGTGATATGGATGAACCTTGGTCCCAATGCCTTGCTGGTGGAGGTCATGGTACAAACTGTCGCATGTCAAATGCTGGAAGATCGATCAGTTAGTAGCCTTGTCCCCAAGCCCCCCCTCCCTCCCCTTCCCTATGGTTGGGCCAATACTGCACATGATTCAGTTTCTTACTTGCTGGCCAGCTCCTGGAAGAGAGTGGGCGTGAGTGGGAAGGCAGACTTGAAGTCGTGGAGGTACCTGAAGTCCCCACCTAGCACCACCTTCTTGTAGAGAGGGGTGGCCCAGTCTGTCAGGATGCACTGCTTGTAGGCATCTGCCACTATCAAGGACTAGACGGGGGAGAGGGTTCAGTTAGGTTGCCACAAAGTTCTTTAACATTATGCTCTTCACTGACATGCCATGATGCTCCCTAACCACCTGATGTCATGATGCTCCCTAACCACCTGATGTCATGATGCTCCCTACCGCCCTGATGTCATGATGCTCCCTAACCACCTGATGCCATGATGCTCCCTAACCACCTGATGCCATGATGCTCCCTAACCACCTGATGTCATGATGCTCCCTAACCACCTGATGTCATTATGCTCCCTACCGCCCTGATGTCATGATGCTCCCTACCACCTGATGCCATGATGCTCCCTCCCCCCTCCCCCCCCCCCCCCCCCCCCCCCCCTCCCCCCTCCACATACACACACCCTCCTCCTCTCTCACGTATATCTAACCTCGTTGAAGGGATGCTCATCCATGTACTTGTGAACTTTCTTGACGTCAAGGTTTATCACCTGTTTCTGCAACGAAGACAGCTGCAATGCCACCAGCCTCGCCTGCGAGTAGCAGTGCTCCGCATTTGCCAGACAGTCCTCCTGCAACCAAATAGTGTGTGATGGTGCACTGGTAGAGTGAGTGCTCAACTCAGGCTCTGTCCTGGGTTTGAATCCCTAACCCCTTGGTTTTTCTGTTGAAAGGTGGTTCGTCTTAAAAGAGGAATTTGCTCTTTGCCCTTCCAGGTTGAGCAATGCCATCATGTATGATAACTCAAGCGAATTCAGTGATGATGTCATCACCATCCCCCTTTAATGGGCCCAGGACCTGCATGAAAACCTCCCCCATTGGAGATGTGGCACATGCCCCATGGGGTCTGGGCACGTGCTTACACCAGTGTGCAACTCAGGCTCTGTGCTGAGTTCGAATCCCACTAAAGCCCTTGTTTTTTCTGTTGAAGGGTGGTTCGCCTTGAATTTTGCCCTTTGCCAAAAGTCCGAGCAATGCCATGTATGGTAACTCAAGCAAATTCAGTGATGATGTCATCACCATCCCCCTTTAATGGGCCCAGGACCTGCATGAAAACCTCCCCCATTCCCATTGGAGAGGCGGCATTCCTGGGTTATCAACTCAAAACAAACTGAACTCATCATTCAGTCGTCAGTCACCACACCCTCTATGGGATAATCTACATGTACACTTCATGCGGCAGAGCTCTAGTGATATTGTTTTGCCATATCAATAATCAATATATTGCAGCTGCTGTATTGCAGAATATCGACATAGTTGAAGGGCAGGTCAGAGTGAGGAAATGTAGGAATTAGTGCTGCCACAATATACGATAATGTATGTCACATATCACATTGTTTATGACCTACTACTGGGTGAGTGAATACAATGACAGTATTGTGATACGACTCACCTGTGCATACGTCTTGGCAGCTGCTCTGAATCCATCAAATACATTCTTCAGAATCTTCACCGTGTCCGGGTTGTTGGCAGCTGCAGATAAAGTGGTTGTGAGAGAGATTAATTACTTTACAGTGAGTATTGATCTAATGGGCACTGCACCCAACACATGCAACACATTATCCATCTACCAGTTAGATTAGCATTTACCTTCTGTATATTATAGCTAATTAGTTAGCTACAATTAACACCACCTACTAACAACACTGTACTTCTACTTCGCTCGCTTCAGCCACTGATTCCCAATTGCATCTGTGCTTGAGGCACTAGATGCAGTGGTTGAAGCGAGTGAAGTGCGCGTTGTTAGTAGGTGGTCCAGTGCCTCAAGCACAGACGCAATTGGGAATCAGTGGCTGAAGCGGACAGCTCCCAGTGTAGAAGTCCAGCAAGCTGAACTCCCTCTTGTGTCATTCACGTTAGTGTGACACACGCCTCTCAGTGCAGAAGTCTGGCGAGCTGTCACCTCGGTCGTGGTGTTTGTGTTAGTGTGACACAGGATTGCAGAATAGATAAATGAGACCTAGTGATGTAGCCTTGAACCCAGGCTGAGTTCGAGCCTAAGTGCAATACGGACATGAGTCATTAAATGGAATACCAAGTTACGATCAGAAAAACATTTCTGACTAATTGCTAATCATGGCAAAAGCATTCTAAACTTCAATCTCCAGTAATCTCCAGTAATCTCTGGTGGCAACTGTAAATCAATCAAAATTGGAGCTGGAAAAGGCCTGGGATTCTGGCTGAGGTGTGAGCCAGTCTGTAGCTCCTAGTAGTTTGTTTAAGTTAATCTCATGTAAATTTCTAGCAATCTCGTGGGGCAACTGAACTCCTGGTAGCAGCGTTGCAACCAGTTGCAAGTCGCTTGTCGCACAAGTTTGGTATTGCAGCTCATTTCAAGTAACGCACATGTCATGTGATGAGCATGCTAGCTCGGTCGATCGAGTCAGCAATGATGGCCAAAGGGAAGACAAGAACTTATACAAGAACTTATACAGCGCTCACAACTTCGCCAGCACGGTGAGGTTCATCATGTAAGCGTCAGTAAACGATAGTAATCACGATGGTGTAGTCAGAATGTTTGTAGGCCATTCCAAAGTAGTCAAATGTATTTACACAGCACAATTTTTCCCCAGGAGCGTAATAAGTAACCTGTAGTGATCCCTAGTAATCTCTAATGGTAAACTATAAACAGTCAAGAGGTAGAAAAGGAATGGGAATGAGGTAAAGGTATGAGCTGGTCTGTAATCCCTACTTGTTTGTAGTAATATCTAGCATTCTCTCTAGTAATCCCTACAGTAATCCCCAGTAATCTCTACCAGTAACCTGTAAGAAATCAAGAGGTGAAAATGGCCTGGGAATGAGATTAAGGTATGATCCAGTCTGTGGACCATGTTTGCTACAAGTGTCTACGAACCTAGGTGTTTTGGTCTAATCCTGCGGAGGTCCCCCTTGGCTTGGTTTTCCCGGGCCTTGGCAAGCTCACGGAACATTCCGAACTTGAGTGCCACCATCTGCATCTTCTCGTGGTCCGTGGGGTGTTTCTTGAGGAGGTAGTTCATGAGAGCCACACGCAGCTGTTCCTCCTGGGAATGGAAGGAGATCTTCAGTCAAGTGGCTTTCCAGTTTAGTTGGAATATTTCACAGGCAGCTTGTTTGCACTGTTAACTAGCTGTCCTGAGATACTCCATACAAAACAGGCCTGTAGCCAGGGATACAACCCAGGCCTGAAGCCGGGGGGGGAGGGGGGGAGGGAGTTCAACGGAGATTCTGGTACCACTAATATAAATACACATAAAAAGTGGGAGTGGCTACCTCAATTTAGAACCATTGGAACCTCCCTAAGCTAGTGGCTGGCTATGGGCCTGCAAACCAATGGCGGCATGATCTCCATGCATCAGGGGTTCAATATGAGGCTGGAGAGGAGGTGATAACAGCCTGGATTTGAACACCATGGAATTAGTACCTTCTCCACTCCCGTGTGCACGAGGGACTCAAACTCATCGTACTCCAGCAGCAAACCAATGATGTACGCCATCTCATGGAACCGACCAATCCCTGTCAGTAGCCGCACCTACATGCAGCAAACAGGAGAGGAATAAGCAACTGCATAATATACTGCATTTCCACGATCAAATGCCGCACTTGATTAGTGGCCGCCCTCGTATAATAGCCGCACCTCCAGAAGGGCTGAACGAAATAAACGCCGCCCTTGTTTAGTAGCCGCGGCTAGTTTTCGAATGGTCGGCGATCGATGGAAGTGCTTTGTCCAGCCCTTGAGGACCGTGACTGTTTTGCTGCGAGCGTGAAGAGAGGAAAACAGATTGTTGGTAATATTCCCCTAAGCATTTGACGTTTTCTGAGGTTGAGGCACAGGGAGTGAGCAACGTGTGAATGGTGAAATCTTTGGCGTTCTTACACTGTTTGGTCGGGATGATTATGGTGGTACCGCGCAGCCCAGGGCTGAAACAAAACTTCGTCTTTGTGCATACACGGTGCTCCAATCCGTTTCCTCGCTTCCTTGTTTATGCGGAGTTAGCCTCGTTCCGTCTTCTCTCCTCCCACGCGGCCTGGGAACGAGGCTAATGCGGAGTGGCCGCCCTCGAATAGTAGTCGCAGTAAATTGTGTGATGAAATAAATAGTAACCGTGGCGACTGATCGTGGAAATACGGTACACTTGGCTTGTATAATGGGTAATACATCTCGGGTATACCATTGCATACTTGGAGCGAAGTCTGGTATACGTAACTATGGTACATCTCACATACCAATGCAATCTTGGGATGAACTTTAAAGCACATGACTGTGTCACATAACCTCAGACAGAGCATGGGCTTAGCCGCGTACCAGGCCTTCTCACCCCAGCGTTTGTCGTTAGTACTGCAAGCGACAAGCGCTGGGGTGAGAAGGCCTGGGTATGAGGCTAGCATGGTCTAACTTGCTGCACTGTTTATACACCTGTAGCTGAACATAAGAGCTACAGTCTGCGGATACACACAACTGTAGGCCCTGCTGGTACTACTCTCAAAACAGGTTCCTCCGCTTCCTACCATGAGCTTGAAATGTCTTCCGGAGACAAGGGTTGTGGCCCACTTCCTTGCCACCAGGAGCACCTCTGCAATGCCGTCCACACAACAGCCAAGGGTGTAACAATCATGGGCACGAACCAGCAGCTCCACTTGGATTGCGAGGCCTGCAGGAGTTGGAGGGAGGGAGGGAGGGAGGAGGGAGGAAGGGAAGATTGGGAGTATCCTTACTCTACAAACTGGGTAGTGTCAGTTATTGTACAAACCACTGCTACACAGAATGGCCTCTCTCCACCAGTGCATATAAGCTTCCATTTTTAGATGGACCATCTAGTACATAGTTATACAGAGATCACGAGGTGTTGCCATGGTAACATACTCTGTGCGGTGGGGTGTTCCGTGGAGGAGATAGACTTGGCCACAGAGAGGAGGCGGTTACCAAGGAGACCGTGGTTGGAGCACAGCTGCACCAGCTCCATGAAGTCATTGCTGCTCATTTGGGGGTTGTAGACATGAGCCTTCAGAGACTCACGAGGGTCATCTGCAAGCCAATGACTACCATTACTGACACTGAAACACCAATAATTTGGTATGTTGTACCGACTGTGTTACAGTACAGAGAAGTGTTACTATACGAGTTCTGGAACATGATGTAGCATGGCCTACACAATACTTAGGGTGGGAGTGATAAACAGACAGCGACTTGTTAGCCTCTGTCCCACCAGCTTTTGATGCAAAATATTATTGTAACTAGTGCATACGTGGTTGACCACGCAGAGATGCCTCGCGGGAAGCTTTGATACAATTTGGCAGTTTCAGAACATAACCACGAGTGATAGCGAGTCTCTGTGAACGGCGAACGTTAACTTCATTCTGCCTGCCAAGTCTCTTACGGTCAGCCGCTCTGGCAGTCTCCCTCCTCGCCTCATCAGTTCTCCCTCGATGTCGCTGCACTCTTTGCCTTGTCAATCGTCGTCTCCTAGTCCTGTCATACGCGCGCGCGCGGGGGCCGCGCCGGGGTCCCATGCGTAATTTACGTGCGGGGCCACTTCCACTGCGTTACGGACAAATATAGTCGCACTAGCTCAGATTCGACCTCCACACTGCACGATTAGTTGCCTCGCTTCCCGCTCGGCAACTACAGTATGCAACATAAAGCTAGGGATGAGCCTGGATAGCCTTGTTTCCAGGCTATTCCCACCGCCAGTATTTGATCGCTTGCAGTATACTGTAAGCGATCAAATAGTGGTGGTGGGAGTGGCCTGGCTAGGCTAGACCCTGGGAACAAGACTATGATGGTCTCAACACGTCCTCTATTTCTGCTCACACACTTACTTCCAAGGTAGGAGTGTAGGGACGCTGTGATACACTCTGACAGGTAGCTTGCAACCTGCATATGAGGCAAGAAGACGACCATAGTTACACATCAGTCACTGTTGAGGTGGAATGAGTGAACGTACCGTAGATCGGGAAATTTAATTTTTGTCGATACTGCATAACGACGAAAATTAAAAACGCGAAAATCAAAATCGAATAATGATTCTGACTTCACGTGTGAGTTTTCATCCGAGTGTTGAATCGAAGTACAAGAATGGCTCTGCTATTCTACCTGAAACCTGTCGATGGTGTTCCCGATCCTGGAAGATCACTGAGCTCTACTATACCAGCCCAAGCGCATGATTGCGGAAGCGAACTTCTGAAGGCAGTTGGAACCGCGGACCGAGACAGACGGGGAAATCTTTGGAGGTAAGTAGCCGATGGCAGTTCCCTCTCAATCAGTGATACGGCATGGGTGTCTGCTACATTCCCTTGCTCGCGGACACTTCAGCTCCTCTCTGATGGTGACAGGATATCCGGTCCCGGGAACGCGCACATGTATGCGTACGTGTGAATGAAACTTTCGTGTGGTTTAATTTTCGTCAGTGTGCTTGAGTGACAAAAATAAACTATTAACAGGCAAAATTTATTTTCGTAAATATGCAATTGTGTGTGTGTGTGTGTGTGTGTGTGTATGTGAGTATATATGGATGTACAAGCGATTGTTTACAATGATGAAGTAGGCCCAGTCCAAACACCAGGCCTTGCAAAACATTTTCCTTGAAACAGAGTACGAAGCAGCTCTAACTGCACTTGCTTACCTCACTCTTATATACACTAGGCATGTGCCTAACACTTGTGGGTTCTGTCATGTTATGGATATTCACTGGCAGCAAGGTCTATGAATCTGATTACATAAATAGCTCATGGAGAGTGCACTCACTCTACCAAGAACACCCACTTCCGTTGTTCACACAGACACTCGCACAGCACACACACTCACACACAGACACTCGCACAGCACACACACTCACACACAGACACTCGCACAGCACACACACTCACACACAGACACTCGCACAGCACCACACACACAGACACTCGCACAGCACCACACACACAGAGAAATACATGTAAGAGCATTCTAGCCTTGTTCCCAGCCTCCCTATGTGCCTGCTTGACTGGTGTTTAACTTATTTGCAAATTCTCCCAGGTCTTCTCCATTTACTTGTGGCTCTTCCACTTCTGTGTATTACCCCGTGTGCATGTGCACAGCAGGGGTAGAGTGACCGGTTTGTCTGTCAGTCTGTCCATGGAGTTTCAGCAATGAAGGCCTTGTTGAAGGTTTAGCTCAGGATAGAAGTGTCAGAATTCATAAAATACTAGCGTCTACATAACTCACAGACCAGAGATCTACTCGAGAGGCTGAGAAAAGCAAGTCGTGTTTCTAATTTATGCAAGTTGACCACACCCCGTTTCTAACATTACTGCTACAACTTACGGTATCTCATTCTGCATGCTGACATCGATATTGCTGTATTAAAAGTCAGTCGGATCGGCTCATCGTGCATGCTGTATTAATAATCGGCGGCAGGCCGACATCAAGTCAAAGTAGCGCACGGGGTACGTGGTCTGCTGAGCACTTCTTCTAGTTGTCAATGCAAACCAAACAGGGTAGGCCTGGGAACGAGGCCAACTAACAGTGGGTCTACTTGCTTCACATATAACCGGCCATATTAGTAGCCACACCATTCAGATGGGAGTGGCATGAAGCTATCGAACTCATTGGGCTCGGCATTAACAAAGAACAACTTCTAAAGGTTACCCTACCTCTCTGGGTTCCAGGTTGCAGGTGCTGATGAACTGCCTGCTGAGGGAGTGCTTGTCTTGCAGCATCCTGTTGCCCAGCAGCTGCGTGAGGATATCAAATGGATCGCTGTTGATGACAGACTTGTACGGCACCTTCAGTGACTGTAAGAAAAAAAGACAAGCAGCCTCTTTATAGGTGGCAGAAGGGTATGAATACTATGGGTGCAGTGCCTTACCCACTATCAAATTTTACTTTCACTCAATTAGAGACTGGCAAGCAAAAACACCACATCCGGACACTATAAGCTACTTGTTTTGTTGAGACCGTGCCCCTCCCCCCCCCCCCCCCCTCCCCCCCTCCCACTCTCCCCTCCCCCCTCTCCCCCCTCCCCTCCCTCTCCTCCCCCTCCACCACCTACACTATTCCTCACACTCACTTCTGCTCAGTGTTCTCCCACAAGCAACCCAGCAATGGTTGCATATCCGCAAGTTACTGTCAACAAACCGACAGGTATTTGTGGCAGACAGAGATACAGACAGACAGACACTCACGACAGCTATTTTGAAGCAGGTGATGATACAGCTACAGCACTGCTGGGCGTAGGTAGCCCTGTCCGACAGCTTGTGCATCATCCGGATGATCTCTGCAGAGGGTCTCCCATTGCCCATGTCATCCAGGGAGAGGGTGGGGTCACTGAGGTGCCGGGGTTGTCGGGCTGAGACCAGTGTGAGCACACCCGCCGTTAGCTGGTCTGGAGTCAGCCTACCCTGTGCTAGCTGGATACAGCACTGTGTGTGAGTGTGTGTGTGTGTGTGTGTGTGTGTGTGTGTGTGCACCCAAGACAATGTTCCAGTGGTAATTTACATATTCCAACACACACTTGCACATGTACGAATGGAATGGAATCATACCAGAACAATGGTGAGGTCAGGGGAATCATGTTCAAACAGTGCTGCCAGCTCCCTGGCCTGAGTCACAAGACCAGCATTTAGGAGGCGGCCCAGCATCATGTCCAGAGCTTCTGATTCCTAGAAGAGTGGGAAAAGGAGAGAGGGAGGGAGGGGGGAGGGGGAGAGGGAGAGAGGAGGGAGGGAGGGTGGGAGGGAGTGAGGGTGGGAGGGAGAGAGGACGGGAGGGAGGAAGGGAGGGAGGAAGGGAGGGAAAGAGGGAAGGGAGGGAGGGAGGACGGGAGGAAGGAAGGGAAGGAGGGAGGGAAAATGGGAGAATAGTGTGGATGTGTGTGGGTGCACAGGATGTTATGGTAAGTGCTACTGGTGGGCATGATGTGTTGGTGTGTGAGACTGTTTTCCTTTCCTAGAGCCATACCTTCTCCAAGAGGCCCCTTCTGTGCTTCCTCTCCATCACGATGGAGGCATTGTCTGGAAGAAGGAGCTCCTCAAGCCCTCGTCGACCTTTGTACTCTGAGACGGCAGAGATGGAGAGGGAGGAGAGAAGAGAGGAGTCTTCGGTACAGGTGGGAAGTATAGACACTGGTTGCTTGGGGAAAAAGGGGAGGGGTGAGGAGCCGCTTCTGGTTGCCTAGGGGGTGGTAATGGAAAAACCTTGTATGAGTAAATCACTAATAACAAAGCATGCCAGCAATGTGTACATAATACCTTGTTTACACGACACAAAAATAACCGAACCGTACCGCGCTCGAAACCGTGCCGGCGTGCGTTTACACTACATCAAAATAACCGTGCTGAATCAATTATTGAGGGCGTGATCGAACACGTGCGCATCAGTATAAGTGCTCTGCAGCTATATAGCTAGAGCTAGCTCTATGGCTACCTCGCGTTTGCGGAAAGTTTCTCGATCTGCTGTTACGATGTATGCGTTCGTTTACAGAACACCGGCAGTCGGAGTAGAAGCCACGCCAGGCCTGGTACGACGTTGTTCATTCAACGCAGAGCAAGACAACATGCTGTGCTTGTAATACTTCATTCTCAGCTATTATTGGCTACTCTGAAAGCACCGAGGAGAGAGTGGGTTCGTCTCAGGTATGTTGTACACTCAGTAAGTGCTCACTGCGGTCATACGGTCTTCGTTAGGTTCCGGTACTGGATTGAGACCGCTAGCAGAACGGTTCTAACCGTGCTGGCACGGCACGGTTAGGTGGTCCAAGAACGGTTATTCTAGCACGGTTCAGTACAGTTCAGTTAGCGTTTACACGGCAATTTAATAACTGTACCGAACCGTACTAAACCGTGCCAGCACGGTTGTTTTGTGTCGTGTAAACGGGGTATAAATCAGATGGAGAATCATGACTTACTCTCTCCTGAGATTCTGATTTCACTGACAGTAATGCAAAGAATTTGGGAGCAAGAATCACAACGCAGAGGTAATTATTGCAGTCGGACATCGGCCAATTTCCGCTCAATAGTCGCACGTGGCCGAGCGTTTCCGTTTTCACACAGACAAAATGGCCGCCCAAAGAAAGCGTGTTTGTACCAACAGCAGCCAAGCCTTAGCAAAGAAAGTAAAGCGTCAAGTAGGAGTGTCAACCTTTGAGAAATGGCAGCGTGAGTTTGAACGGGATCGAGTATCAGAGTCTCCTATGGTTGCGGTGTGACAAAGCTGAGGCGAATCGATCGTTAGTGGCTACGTTGTATTGTGAAGTGTGCCGACGGTGTAAGGATCGTATTCAAGGCATGCGGAGTTTCTCCCCAGCCTGGCTGACTGGTTCTACTAACCACTGAACCAGCAACGTTCTGGACTATGCAAAGAGCGAGCAGCATGTCACCTCTATGGTGCGCTTGCAGGAGGAACGTGCGAAGGCTCAGGACATGCCCACTTCTTCGTATGCACCAATCGCACGCTCGCTAGCGGTGCTGGACGACCTTGAGAAAGAGAGAGTCAAACGTAAATTTGAAATCTGCTTCGTTTATGTCTTCGTTTTAGCCAAGGATACCAACCATAGCCTTTACTACGTATATTTGATGTAAAATTGTGTTGTCAGACCATGTCCTAGCATTATTAAACTTGGTCTGACATATTGGCAGTCCATCCACAAAAATTATAATTACCTCTGCAACGGACGGATGTTAGGTGGATGTACACTAGATTGGGAGTAGCATCAACAAAGGACTCCATGGACAAGACAGCACCTAAATAGCCTCGTCCTTCTGCTCAAGATACTACTATCCAAGGCAGCCGTGCAGAATGGACATGAAAATAAGGCTGCTTTCAAATACCGCCAACGCTGGAGTTCTCCTTGATCAGGGCAGTAATTAATTGCAGGTGCAGATGATGCCACTCCCATCCCTACTCCGTTGACCTATGTAAGATTTCCCATCATTTGCCAAGCCTCTCTTTCAATTGTGTGTGTATAATGGAAGCGGAAGCACAAGGGTAGGCCAGTAGGCAAGGCTGTGTTTTCAACGCGGAGTTACCCTGGTAGACAGACCTGACATCACATCACAACTCACCAATCCTTCTGTTTCCTCGACCATGGCATGGATATGAGACAGCCATATCTCCTTCTCAAACTCCCTCAGCTGCTCGGCACTAAGTGTATTTGTCTCCTTCCGCCACTTGAGGGCGTACGCCAGCAGCAGGGCTCTCTCAGTAGCGGAACAGCTCGTCTTCTCTCCATGCACATTCTCAGATGAAGTGTCCAGTGAATCATCACCAGAGCTGTGGACAATGGACTGCACAATGTTGTGTTAGGGGGAGGGAACACATTTGTATTTGTGGAGTGAGGTTGAAAGTATATTGTATGAATGTAGTACTTTCATATCTAGTGACACAGTGACATCACAACATCAGTGACATCACATGACATAGTGACATCACATGACATAGTGACATCACACTGACATTGTGACATCACATTGACATCGTCATAGCTGCTAGGAAACCTTGAATTGAGGGTACGAAGTCTGGAAAAGAGGCTATAAAACTAGGCTACGAAGCCTGGGAATGAGGCTATGAAGTGTGGGAACAAGGCTACAAAACCTGGGAACAACTTGAAGACTATGAGAACTGGGAACAAGGCTATGAGACCTTGGTACAAGGCCGCTATGGAACCTAGGAACAAGGCTATGAAACCTGGGAACAAGGCTATGAAACTTGGGAACAAGGCTATGAAACTTGGGAACAAGGCTATGGAACCTGGGAACAAGGCTATGAGACCTGGGAACAAGGCTATGAAACTTGGGAACAAGGCTATGGAACCTGGGAACAAGGCTATGGAACCTGGGAACAAGGCTATGGAACCTGGGAACAAGGCTATGGAACCTGGGAACAAGGCTATGAAACTTGGGAACAAGGCTATGGAACCTGGGAACAAGGCTATGGAACCTGGGAACAAGGCTATGAAACCTGGGAACAAGGCTATGAAACCTGGGAACAAGGCTATGAAACCTGGGAACAAGGCTATGAAACCTGGGAACAAGGCTATGAAACCTGGGAACAAGGCTATGAAACCTGGGAACAAGGCTATGAAACCTGGGAACAAGGCTATGAAACCTGGGAACAAGGCTATGAAACCTGGGAACAAGGCTATGAAACCTGGGAACAAGGCTATGAAACCTGGGAACAAGGCTATGAAACCTGGGAACAAGGCTATGAAACCTGGGAACAAGGCTATGAAACCTGGGAACAAGGCTATGAAACCTGGGAACAAGGCAGGGAGCAATACTGACATCTATCTGGTGACATCAGTGATACCATGTAATCTCAGTGACATCACAGTAGCCATATGACCTCTGCCTGGCCCAAAAGCACCAGTTTCAAACCACACCTACCTCAAAGAACTCAGCAGCGGATTCAGGGTCGACGTGGTCCCCCTCAAAGGAGGCGTTGCACTGCTGCCAGAAGTTGAGCCTGGCCTGCTCGTACCTCCAGAAGGAGGAGTTGCTTATCTTCCTCAGATTGTGCTCCACCTGTACGTGCAGGGAGGAGACAGCTATGAAACTTGACAGGTGTAGGATCTGTAGGTAGCTCAGGAAGTAGGCTATGATACGTACACCATGACTGTACATAAATGTTCACTACAAGAACACAACTGTTCAGCTACGTATAATCTAGCTACAAGTAGTTCATTTCACCAAAAGCAGCTGTGTTCAAACTACAGATTTCATAAGTTTGTAGTACATTGAAATATATGTGTCCGCTATGTTTGTGTTGTCCTTCTTCAGCCTCAAATTGCATAAAAGCTTGTGTGTGCAGATACTAGCCTCGTTCCCAGGCTCCTCCCGAGCTTTTTGCGACAAAAAGCTGGGGAGGAGCCTGGGAACGAGGCTATGCCGATACAGCATTTCCTGCTGCAAGTCTACCAAGCTACCGACTACACGCCAACCTCCTTGATGGTGACTTCACTGGCTGTGGTCCCCACAATAGCGGCATACTTCCGTGCCACATCAAACTGCCCTCGCTCCAGCAGTACACTGAGCACATGGTCGGAGTTTACACGCACACGCACCGAATACACCTGTGCATGGGAGTGTCATGAGCACACAACAGGTAAGAGGTGTATGGAACATACATCATTGCGTATACATACGTACATACAGTAGACAATGGCTAAGCATGTAGCGCACTGCTCTATCGGACAATCATGAAGCCTCGTTCCCAGGACCTGGCCAACTTTTCATTGCTTTTACTGCTGGAGTGTTCAGTCAGCAAGTACTTCCAGTGGGTACAACACATACCAAATGTTAAACTTGTTGTCTATTAGCACAAGTGTGGGGGGTATTTACAATCAAGCTGTATGGTACATGTACCTCTGTCAGCGATTTGATCCCTGGCGAGACAAGGAAGTGTTCCTTGATAGTGAAGGCAGCATCAGAAGCAAGCCCTGCCGTTGAAAGGACAACACTCATCAGATGGAGGTCCTTGAATTTCAGTACTGTTGGGAGGGAGGAAGGAGGGAGGGAGGGAGGGAGGGAGGGAGGGAGGGAGGGAGGGAGGGAGGGAGGGAGGGAGGGAGGGAGGGAGGGAGGGAGGGAGGGGGGAGGGAGGGAGGGAGGGAGGGAGGGAGGGAGGGAGGGAGGGAGGGAGGGAGGGAGGGAGGGAGGGAGGGAGGGAGGGGGGGAGGGAGGGGGGGAGGGAGGGAGGGAGGGAGGGAGGGAGGGAGGGAGGGAGGGAGGGAGGGAGGGAGGGAGGGAGGGAGGAGGGAGGGAGTAAATAGCATTCACTTCTGTAACAATGTTCAAACTGTCAGGGCTAGACAAGTCGGTTGGATATACTGGCAGCTACAAGAAACACAAGTTGGTGAGTAAAGACCAACGTTCACACTGTCAGTGTGACTCCCTACCAGTGCATTGGAAGCTCTCTCCGAAGCTGGCCTCTGAGAGAAGCTGGAGGAGGTGCGACCTCTCAAAGGGTGTGGGGCACATGACCAACATGTGGGACGCCATCGTGCTTGCGAGAAGCTCCACCCAACATGTGTCACCAATCGAACCCATGTAGTTGTACATGGAGCACTGGGGGGGGGGGGGGGGGGGGGGGGGGGGGGGGGGCAAGGGAGGAGAATGAGGAAGTGGAGGGGGGTGGGGAGGAGGGAGGGAGAGAGGGAGGAGGGGGGTAGGGAGGGAGGAGGGAGGGATGGAGGGTGCGGAGGGAGGGAGGTGGAGAAAAGGAGGGGAGGGGGAGGAGGGACAGAAAGAGCAGAGAGGGGTGGGAGGGTGGAAGGGAAGGAGGGAGGGTGGAAGGGAAGGAGGGAGGGTGGAAGGGAAGGAGGGAGGGAGGAAGGGAAGGACGACTCGGGAGAGGGAGGGATGAGAGAGTAAGGGATGGGGAGGGAGTGACGGTGGGAGGGAGAGAAAGAGTGTGATAGGGAAGGAGGGTGGGAGGCATGAGGGGTATAGGAGGGACAGAGGGAGGCAGGGAGGAAAGAGTGAGGGAGGGAAGGAGAAGGAGGGCAGGAGCATGCACATTTTGAAGTAATGAGCAAGAGAGAGGGTGGGGCACAGGAAGAGTTCAAAGGTCACTCCATTAACTAATTAATGTAAGCACACCTTGTCCATGCTGAGCTCAAATTCCTGGAGGTGCTTGCGGCACTCATCAAAGTTACTTCTCAGGACAAACTCTTCATGAAAGCGGAGGAAGCTCAGTACAGGGTTATTCTGTGGAGGGGGGACCAGGAGCAAATACATGATCACATGCAAGTCAAGTGGTTGTGACATGTAAGTCACATGCAAGTCACATGCAAGTCACAGCAGCAACATGCAAGCAGGAGCTCATGCAAGTCACAACATAGTAGCCACAAGCAAGTCACATTCACACAATACTCTCATACATGTCACAAGCTGGTCACATGGTAGACCTCACCTGGTCAAAGTACTGCAGTGCAAGGGTAAACTGGGAGGCAGGGTTGGGAGTGTGCTGCATGGCAGTTACCAGGAGGATGGAGAGGTCATGTGGAGTCCATTGCCGCCATTGCAGATCTGTGTGTGTTTGTGTGTGTGTGTATGTGTGTATGTGTTGGAGGGGGGTAAGAAGCTTTAGCAATTCGTTTGGCTGTTGCAGTTCGATGCTTAGCACGTACATCATTGGTGTCTACTTACCAGCACTGAACCTAAGTCTGCCTCCTCCTCCTCCTTCCGCTTTAACTGAGAAGAGAGAAAACAGCAGAAACAGTCCACCATTGATCGATCTCACACAAACCGTAAACTAAAATGGACCATTCCTGCCTAAGAATAACATTTGAGAATCCAATCTATGGCCACAAAGTAATGTGATCACTCTTACTTGCCTTGTCTTCAACCAGAGGTTTTTTCATACAAGATACTTACTTCCCAAGATGGTGGCTGCCTTCTCCAAGGTCTCACAGCCCAGGGTGGAGTAGAGCCAGACACACACACAGTCCACCATTGAGGCATGCTGGTTGGGAGAGGAGGAGGAGGGGGAGCCTCACAACAAGGTGTACACAAATGTGTAGAACAAAGGAGTGATGGCGGACTTAAAGAGGAGCTGAAGTACCACTGACACAGATCTCAGAGTAGCACTGATCTCCACCCCAAGCAATCAGTGAATTGACACCCTCAAAAGGCCACATTGCTAATGCTAACCAACAGTCTTGCGCTCAAATGGAAAAAGGAATCTTTTCTTGGGCCTAGAGCAATTGAAGATTGCTTTCTGGTAAGTGCAATAGAAAATTGGTAACATATCCACAGAGCTTTGAGGTGTCCATTATTCTACTGGTGACTTGCACTAAACTCAATTCCTCTCTATGGACAAGTGGCCTTCCATGAGGCCCAAGATCAGTGACTCGCACTAAACTTAATTCCTCTCCATGGACAAGTGACGTTCGTTGAGGCCCAAGATCAGTGACTCGCACTAAGCTCAATTCCTCTCTATGGACAAGTGACGTTTGTTGAGGCCCAAGGTCGGTGACTCGCACTAAACTTAATTCCTCTCTATGGACAAGTGACGTTCGTTGAGGCCCAAGATCAGTGACTCGCACTAAGCTCAATTCCTCTCCATGGACAAGTGACCTTCGATGAGGCCCAAGGTCGGTGACTCATACTAAACTCAATTCCTCTCCATGGACAAGTGACCTTCGATGAGGCCCAAGATCAGTGCACGTTGGACTTTCCTTCCAACCTCACCCCCCCCCCCCCCACCAGTATTTCCCCTTGCTCCACTTCCTTTCTCCTATCCATTTCATCCCGTACTTCCATTGCCCAACCCCCTTCTAGCCTCATTCCCAGGCCTTGCACACCTGGGAATGAGGCTAACCCCTTCCTCAGTGACAGGGATCTAGATGATGCTACTCACTTCGTAGCATGCAGCTAGCACGGCTAGGAGAGGTCTCTGCAAGGCGATGGCATGGGCAAGGAGGGATCGCCATGGTGTCTCCTGAGACTGACACTTGAACAGAACAGAGAAGAGGTCACTTGGAAGGTCCATCTCATCCAGAGAAGGGGGCAAATCCCGCTCAGGGGTACCTGAGGGAGGGAGGAGGGAGGGTAATAAAAAGCCTAGGTAAAATTAAACATGCTGCTGTGAACAGTGATCTAATCTCAGTACAGACACTCTCTAGATAGGGGGAATCTGGTACCAAGTGATAAGTTCTTGGTATGGTCATAGCTTTTAGTACATACAATTTCGGATTTAAACAATTCCTGATGCAGCAATGAGATGTTACAATCCCATACATGATCTCATGTGAGATCCACCCACCTCTCTGTCCCTCTCCGGCACGGGTGAGAGCTACTTCCTTTGCTGGTTGTTGTGGGGACACTTTGAGTTCATGCGGGGGTGGAGGAGGGATTGCTTCCTTCTGAAGGCCGACCTAATGGAAAACGGGGGGGGGGGGGGGGGGGGGGGGGGGGGGGGGGATGGAGGATGGAGGTAGGGAGGGATGAAGTGAGAGAAGGAGGGAAGGAGCGGGAGAGAAAGACGGAGGGAGGGAAAGAGTGTGAGGGAGGGAGAGAAAGAGGAGAGGGAGAGGGGGAGGGAGGAAGGGAAGGATGAGAGAGAGGGTAAGGAGACGGGGAGAGAGGGGAGGGAGGGAGGGAGGGAGGGAGGGAGGGAAGGAGGGAGGGAGGGAGGGAGGGAGGGAGGGTGGGAGGGTGGGAGGGAGGGAAGGAGGAAGGGAAGGATGAATTAGGGAGAGGGAGGGATGAGAGAAAGGGATGGGGTGGTGAGGTGGGAGAGAGAGGGAGAGAGGGTGAGAGGGAAGGATGAAGAGGTCAAGACTAGATATGCACTTCCTTCATTAGAACATTGCAAGACACACAGTCACACCACAGACCAACACATACTACACCACATACTACACTACACACACTACATACATAGAACACACCTTGGAGTAGAACTTTGCCCGGAGGTCAGGCTGTGTTTGGACCAGACTCTCTGCTCTCCTAGAGCGCGCCTTCACTGAGTTAGCTCTCTTCCTCCTTGTCTTGGGCTTCTCTGCAAACCCATTTCTTGCCTGCACAGGAAACAATGATAATTCATGAACTGAACCACAGCTATTCTAGAAGCCATTACGGGATACAGTCTCATTCCCAGACCATCTCATGAGTCCCATTCTCAGACTGCTACAGGCTCCAGACCACAATACGAAAGTGTGTCTGCAGGTATTTTGAGCCAAAATTCTGATCATAGGAGGCATGTCTTTGTCATTCTCTGCAGTGTCAGCAGTGTTAGTTAGCAGCGGAGGGTTGTCAAAGTATCCACAGTGATTACCTGTCATTACCCTAGGATCATCCTAGCCTCGTTTCCAGGCCTCCGCCAAGATTTTATCTCGCACACACGCAAGGGGGAGACTGGGAACGAGGCTAGGGGTAATCTGACAGGGAAGTAGGGGTATGTGCATATGTACCCATCCTCAATGAATGCTCCCACGATGGTCACGGTATCTGGGGAATCCCTAGCCTCGAACTCTGACAGAGGGATGGGTAGCCTTGTTTCCAGGCCACCACACCCAGCTTTTGTTGCTTGCAGTACGAAAAGCAGGCAAGCAACAAAAGTTGGGTGTGCAGGCCTAGGAATGAGGCTAGGGGCATCCCGGGATGATCCCGGGATGGTCACAGTATCTAGGAATAGGGAGTCCCAAGATTGGTAGGGGTATTGTGCGTGTGTGTGTATGTCCATGGTCACAGTATCTAGGGAATACCGGGATACTCCGACAGGAGGGTACGTGTGTGTGTGTACCCATCCATGGATAATCCCAGGATGGTCGCAGTATCCCCAGGATATCCGTATACTCTGACAGGAGGGTAGGAGTACGTGTGTGTGTGAGTGTGTACCCATCCATGGATAATCCCAGGATGGTCGCAGTATCCCCAGGATATCCGTAGGATATCCGTATACTCTGACAGGGGGTGGGTAGCCTCATTCCCAGGGCTCCATGCCCAGCTTTTGTCACTTGCAGTACGAAAAGCGGGGGAAAGCGACAAAAGCTGGGTGTGTAGGCCTGGGAATGAGGCTAGGGGTGGGGGTATGTGTGTGTACCCATCCTGGGATGATCCTGGGATTGTCACAGTATCCAAGGATACTCTGACAGGAGGGAAGGGGTAAGTCAATCCATGTGTGATCCCAGGATGGTCACAGTATCTAGGGAATCCCGGATACTCTGACAGGGGGTACAGTGTGTACCATCCCGGGACAATCCTGGGATGGTCTAAGGATACTCTGACAGGAGGGTAGGGGTAAGTCCATCCATGCGTGATCCCAGGATGGTCACAGTATCTACGGAATCCCGGATACTCTGACAGGGGGGTACAGTGTGTACCATCCCAGGACGATCCTGGGATGGTCACAGCATCTAGGGAATCCCAAGATTCTCTGACGGGGTAGGGGTATGTGTGTGTGTACCCATCCCAGGATGATCCTAAGATGATGGACCTATGTCATGGTCAGTATACCCATTTCGGGATGATCCTAAGATGATGGACCTATGTCCTGGTCAGTATACCCATCCTGTGATGATCCTGGGATGGACCTATGCCCGAGTTACTAGTTGATTGGATGGACTGCAAAGACGTATGTGAAATTCCTAGTGGATACTTTGACAACCTTGTGTCATGGTGTCATTGAACATGAGCGGAGCAGTGTTAGCAGTGTCAGAAGTGTCAGAAGTGTTAGCAGTGTTAGCAGTGTTAGCAGTGTTAGCAGTGTCAGCAGTGTTAGCAGTGTCTGCAGTGTCAGCAGTGTCAGCCGTGTCTGCAGTGTCAGCAGTGTTAGCAGTGTCTGCAGTGTCAGCAGTGTTAGCAGTGTCTGCAGTGTCAGCAGTGTTAGCAGTGTCTGCAGTGTCAGCAGTGTCAGCCGTGTCTGCAGTGTCAGCAGTGTTAGCAGTGTCTGCAGTGTCAGCAGTGTCAGCAATTGGATGGTAAGCAGTGTTAGCAGTGTCAGCAGTAGCTGTGCCAGTAAGTGTTAGCAGTGTCAGTAGTGTTATAGTACAGTGCAGGTGTAGGAAGTACGGTTATTTAGCGTGGTGATATGTGTGGATGTGAGCCTTGTGTACCTGTGGTGATGCTGGTGAGATCAGTGCGTCTCCAATGTCCATGGAAGAGATGGCAAGACGAAGGTGCTCTTGAATGCAGGGGTTGGCAAAGTGCTTCTCTGTAATCATGAGAACCTTTGGGAGGGAGGGAGGGAGAGGGGAGGGAGGAAAGCAGCGAGGGAGAGAGGATGGAAGGGGGAAGGAGGGAGGAGGGTAGGGAGGGAAGGAGGGGAGGGAGGGGGGAGGGGGAGGGAGGGAGGAGGAGGGAGGGAGGGAGGAGGGAGGGAGGAGGGAGGGAGGAGGGAGGGAGGGAGAAAGGGAGGGAGGAAGGCAAGGAAGGAGTAATGGAAGTAGCGTAGGATGTGCAAAAAAGTGGGTGTGTATGCGTAATTTCATTCATAACCTTCTGTGGTTCCATTTTATTCATGAATGTATTTGTCGCACAAACTACGGAGAATCTATAGATACGCCCACAGCTCCTTAGGACATTTCATAATGAAATAGAACTCATTGTCTACCTGGTAGCAATTTCACAAAACACAAAACAAAAACACGTGCTGTAAACATGTGGATCACCCCACTAAAGAAATCACGTTCGACCTTTAGTAACAGGAATAGATTGTTCTTCTGTAATCGTGAATAATGGAGGCTTGTAAATACTTAAAGGCCGGCAACAAACTGACATTCGACAGCTACATACATCTGAATTGGAGCATCTTTGAAAAGCATCGTTGAGAACAGAGACAAGAAATGGATCGTAAGTCACCTGCACGGAGTACTCAACACACCAGGTTCTTCCTGTAAACTGATTGTTAACTTTTGAGAAACTATAGTCTACATGCAGCTGCAAGTTCAGCAGCAGTCCCATCCCACCGCCCTAATACTAATACTGTCAGTACCATTTCATGGTCAAACAACTTGCGAAAGTGCTAAAACAAGAATGTAACTGACTCATGCACACACGTCCAACAGCGGGACAAACACCAATGACTCAGGAAGCTGCAGACAGGATCAAAGAGGCAGAGTTGAAAAAGAAAAATCCTGACTATG